>JACJUY010000800.1:73468-87199 GCA_014220935.1 Platorchestia sp. MABIK
TTTATACAATGAGACGTCATTACACTCTTTCGCTCTAAATCATGAGCTGAGAAATTATTTTAATTACAGAAAAATTACACTCGTTAAATTTTGCGATCAAAATTAGATATGTTAGCTTTAAGGTGTTCTAAGAGAGGAAGAAGGAAGGCCCTATTTTATTAGAAGTTCAGGGATCGAGGGATATATGTGCAGGATTCACACACAAAGTGTGTTCCCACTCAAGATATCTACGCATGAAAACAGTAAGCTAAGAATAAAGTTTACGGAACAAGGTAGAAGTTGAAGGAAAAAGTCAGAGGTACTTAAAAAAAACAATAGTAAAGTGGAAAAAAGATACTCTGTAACAAAACACAAATCGTTTTCTACTTCAACAAAAGAAAGTCCTGCCTAACTCAGCTCGGGACCTCACATTCTCACAAGCCAACGTATTGCTCACAAGTCAATTGAAATTCTTTTACGTGGATGATGCTAGGAAGAATTCTACAGCTTTTTTAGGGATTCCATTTGTTTAAAGTTTTTCGACGAAATTCCATGCTTATTTTTCCTTTAAGTAAATACATTAAGTGTCCCAAGAAAAAAAATTACTTCATCAATAGATCAAGTCTAATTTGATAGAAAATATCATTATGTCATAGTAGCCTGAAATCAACTATTGGAATTCAAATATTTTCTAATCAATTGACGGCACATCGAGATGCTTTCGGCAGTATCTCC
Source organism: Platorchestia sp. MABIK (assembly GCA_014220935.1). Classification (NCBI taxonomy): domain Eukaryota; kingdom Metazoa; phylum Arthropoda; class Malacostraca; order Amphipoda; family Talitridae; genus Platorchestia; species Platorchestia sp. MABIK. Next base: position 74,183 of record JACJUY010000800.1, read on the forward strand.
ATGAGCCGTAGATGAAAAAAATAACAAAAACATGATCTCCATTGGAGCCAAATTCAAGAAGATTGGGAAAAGAGAAAAATACAGTTTATTCTAATCAAGTTTATAAATATAATCTTGTACACTTTTTTTCAAATTCCACAGTACCCACGTCAGAACATAATAACAGTTACTCCCGGTCGAGCCGGTACCTGTGCCTCCTACATCTCCGAGCCTGTTTATAGAAATCGTGACGTTACAGGAATGGTCGAAGATTTCTTTTCATTTACAATGAATTAAAGCGGTGAAATTGAGTTTAGCTCCAATCTATCGTTGATTTTGCAGAGAACGGGGCTGCGCAGGATTTGAAAAATTCTACGAGATACATGGTAATAATTTTTCTGTCAGATGAGAGAATAAAAATTCAGTTCCCCAAATTAAATATACAACAGAGAATAGAAGTATAATAGAGCTCATTTGGGCTCAATATAAGCCCTCGGCATTTGATTAGAATATCGAAACTAAGGAAATACTGCACTCTTGCATTTCTTACAATATCAGTGGGTTGGGATCATTTTATAACATAAACGGAGCTAATGAGTTCCCAGAGATAGGGTTTCTGACCACCATTAACCTTTTTATATTCATTGTCTGTAAGAGAAGGTCATAAAAATTCGCTGATTATATCTAAAGTTTAGCAGAGCTCAAGAAATCAACGGATAACGCTCTGAGTTAGATGCCTCACTCAAACCTGCACGGGCAGCAGCCTCTATCTTTCAAGCATCGTATTGCTGCAATTAAACTGCGATGCTTTCTTTGATGGGAATGCAGATGCAGGAATTGCACAACAAATAGGCGCAGTAAGTATAAGTAATCGTCATATTTTTTCACATCACTTATTAATTTTTTAACACTCTCACAATATCACAAATGTTTTGATATAAGTGCTACAGAGCTTATAATTTACTTTGATTCAATTTCCTTAGAACTAGCGCCATTGTTATTACCAGTAGTGAGACGCCATTACAAGCGATCAATCCTGAAGTTCAACACAAGTAAAGCTCTAGAATTGTGTAAAAACTTCATGTACTGTACGACTGCACGTCTACTAGAATGATTCTGTCGTCCAAGTGGATGTGTAGGTGTACATTGTCCAGGATGATGACATTTACTCAGCATTACATAATGCAATTGGCTTTTTTAATAATTTGCTGCTCAAGAATGTTACAAAAGACAAAAGCTATTCATTTTTCCAAACATTCACAGTTATTATCTTCAAAATATTAACCTTTTCAAAAACATTACGCAATAAAATGCTACAGATCATCAACCATTGCAAAAATACCTTAGTAAATCAATCGTTGTGCTTACCTTCAGAATCGCTACTCGTGCTGCTATCCATCGCGGTCCGAGGTGTCGGTAAGTACTACAGGTCGAAAGGCTCCGAAAAAGTAGTGATGGTCAACTGTTGAATTTTTGAAGCCTGTTCACTCACAACAAGCACTCACTCTAATAATTTTCAACACTCACTCAGTTCACTCTAAACAAGTTTCGGATTTTCAACACTCACTTACAACCGCACTTGAAAGGTGTATACGTAATATCTTTCCAAGAACTGACACTTTTTTGGCTGTATCTTGAATTAGTAAAACGAAACCTAGGGATTTGTCAGTGACATCACTTCCTAAGAACCATATGACATCAATAAGTCACCTGTGGTAAAGTTCACGTTTACTAAATTCACTTTTTGAGCACTTCTCACGATCTAATCACGAATAATTTCAGGGATGAAGTTTCTTCAAGAACTTATGGTATTTTTGATAACGATGAAATTTCAGCAACTTGACAGAAATTGAAATCGGTTATGCTTTACGAGTTGAACAACTTGCTTCAAAAGACAATTTTACCTCTGCAACGAATTAAATGTATTAGTGAAGATATTTTTCGTATGCAAGAAATTTAGTTAGAGCATATTGACAATTACCAATGTACGTTGCATTTCTTTAAACAACGCAAATGATACTTATTTCTAGACTTCATGATAATAATTTTACGACTACAATCGCGTTCAAGAGTGATAAAAAAAACCTAGGAATTTGACGAGTCGATTTCCATTGTCCAATTTACCCAAATTCAGGATATTGATTCTAGTTAAAATGCGACCTTTTCAAGTTCTTCACGTGTTAAAATAAATTAAAAATTACTCAACATTTTTTAATGCACCGTTACTCAGTAATTTTATTTTCATTTTATTACGTGAACAACTTGAAATGTTTGTTAGAGTTGAGAAGTTAGAAAAGATTTGCGACCTTTTGTTGAAAAAAATTATTACTTCAGTGTGACACCGGAACCCTCTTGCTAGCATGACAAAATGCTGTATATTAACTAAGATGCTTTCATTACCTCATTATCCTAATAAATGTGCAGCCAATCATTTCAAGAGATTTTTCAAAATAATTTAGTACCATGGAATATATATTTTTTATAATTTCCTATATTTCCTAAGAGGTGAATTATAATCTCCTTTTATTAAAGTCAATTGCTGCAGTCTTATGCTCATTTAACATGCTATAGATTTCGGGAATACATTTTAAACAGCAAAAGGTACCTTTGTTGCTTATTTTTAACATGCACACTTTATTGTTTAGACACACAATTCAATTATCATTAAACATAAATTATTTTTAAATCAAATTCTGAAATAACTCAAACTTTGACACATATGAGTAAATCATGCTTGCATTTTGGGCGTAAGAACAAGTTTGATGTCTTAAATTCTCATACACTTTTGTTGCTCATTTCGAGATTTCAAAATCTCGTAAATATATTATAAAAATAAAAATAAAAATAATACGTCCTAATACAACCTATACTGAAAAATTGTTTACATGATAGTTCAATTAAAACACGTTCAGAAGATAAGAAGATATTGTTATGTTTTTACTGTAGAAGAAATTCAGATTTCTATTTGGTTGACAGTTTGAACCAATATTTACAAGATGGGTATCCCAAATAAACGCTAAGTAAAAAACTTCGGTAAACTATTAACATTTACGCCGAAAAGGATGTGGAAAATGTGAGCACTAAATCCGTAAATTAGCTCAAATATGATATTATAAAAAATATATATTTTTCGGATGTAACAAACAAACTACACAAATTGCAGTTTACCCTAATTCAAAAAAGTTATTTTCAGAGCCGTGATCTAGTCTTGAACCGTGAAGGAAATTTAGAAAATTGACATGGGTTTCTTCAAGTAACGACGTTTCAAAGTTAGAAGTATTTGATAAAACAGCGGCAGCTTGAACGAACATCAATTCCTTCGAAAATATTTGCATATTGGTTTCAACGAAAAACCGGAAAGACATCGAGGCTAATCAAAGTCAAAACACATTCAAAAGGAAGCGGCGTGGCCGTGCCCAACAGTTGACAATGTCAACAATAACACAAAATAGCCATAAACATGTCATGTTTACGATAATTTTGTTGTTTATGACTACTTTGTCATGTCCTACATGCGTGTCGAATTGATGACGGATAGAATACGACACCGGCGTAACTGCGGAAACGATTTCGAACTCACATACAAGTAAAATAATTAATTTAACGTCAGTATCTTCTAAACGACAAATGAATTTATCGAGACTTTGTTGTTTGGGCGCGCGGACTTAATCTGTGAGCATCTTGTTACGGCTCTAAAATTAAGATTTTAATCGAAGGACCGATCAGGTAACAGGGCTTAAGTGCGGTTCTGTTCTCTTCAGCAATAAGAATCAATTTATCTAGCTTTAACAAGACCCTGTCAGCCTCACGAACCCAGTGGCATCGCGGTCACTTCTCAGTCTTTTTTTTATAACTAACTTATGTTCCACCTCCGGACAATTTTTGAAATTTTTTGTGAGCCAAAACTGGATTAGTCAAGAAAAAAAGTCTTTCTTTCGTTGAACTGTCAACAACGATGTCATTGAGGAGACCGTCGCAGTGTGAAGTACAATACATCAGTCAGATTTTAATTGATTTTGAAATTGGGTGTCACCTCATTCGTTCCAAGCAAACAGCGCTTGCTAGAGACCTACATTGGCCGTAAACAAGGCTAAAATTCTTCCTTAGTGGAAGAATAAACACTAATTTGAATGGAATTTCAGGCGCGATGTAAATTGATGACTGAGCTAAAAAAATCTCTGCTCACGCTTTTAAGGTCTGTAGTACACAAGGTGTCATAGAAAAATGTTACCTTGATTCGTTCAGACAAAAAAACTGATTTCAGCTATTCCTGTCAGGAAATGTGTCTCTCAAGATTTCTTCAATTTTCAAGAAATTAAATTGTTCATGTGTATTAGATAAGGTATCCAGTAAATTTGATTATTCTTTTTTAAGAACAACAAAAATTTTTATTTCTAACTAAGGTTTTCATAATGTAAAAAATGAAGGCATTTTTTTCAAGTTAGAGTTAAAATTCTTCCGTAGAAACGGTATCTAAATGCTCAGTGAATACAATCGCAAGTCATGTACTAGTACTGTATTTATAACAATAGAGTATCGGTATTTAAAGTCAAAATGATTTGCTGTTGACATATGAGTCTAAAGTAAAATGCAAAAACATTCCTCTGTACAATTCCACACCGTTGTCGGTTGTCTGCCTGGTTGGTCGTGCCCTAGAAATTAGAAAGCTGAGAAGTGCAAATTTTTCATTTTTGAATTGCTATTCACTTACAATGAATTAAATTAATTTTGAAGTCTTCCTCGAGTAAAAATAGAGGATTCGAAAAAAGGAAAAAACACGCCGTAGTGCACCTCACTGGTTAAAATTAATCGGAAAGAAAAACACTTAGCAGTCTTAACGATCACTGTGGTGTTCGACAATTTAAGAAAACGATGTGTAACGAACATATGTGCTCACACCCACACACAAAATGAGTGATTTATGCGATGAAAAAAATGAGCGCTAAAAGAGCATGGATGCATTAGATTTTATGAACGGCACATGATATTTCATGTTTTAATGTTTTTTTTCAGATCCATAAAAATGTGCTAAATATACCAGCTATTAAAATAAGATATATAGTCTCGATAAATTCTAAAGACGAGTTTACACAACTTTTAGCCAACTGTATCACTTGTTAACAGTTTTTGATCTCACACAATAAAACTTTCATGCAACTCGCAATTCTGAGCCACCGATGATTTAGAAAAAAATTAAAACACACCTAAATGAATTGTTTTTTATTTATCAGGACCATAGGGAAGGGTAAAAATCATTAATTTTCGCAATGTCCTAAGTGCCCAAAAGCAGTGAGCGCGTGATCTACACAGCAGCTCTGCACCTAGAGTTTACCAAAATTCACTGGATCGGGAACTCAGTTACGAGCCTCTTTCATTTGCATGAGTGCTGGGGCTCTATGTTGTAGAAGAGCTCTTATGTCATTTGGCATGCATAAAACATTTTCATTACTTGCGAAGAATCGTTCATGAAAAAATAAAAAAATTATGTAAATTGCACTTTATTACAACTTAAAATATTCGACATAAACAACATAAACTTAATTTTTTATCAGGACACATGTTCCTTATATGTTTACTTTTTCCATCCAAATATTACCAATAGAAGCTTCACAATTTTGCACAATTTTTCCTTTCCTATCAGCTCACACTCCAAACGATGTTTTCAAACACAATTCACACTAACGCGTCCAGTTCAAAATATCCACTCTCTATATCGCGTAAGGGTACAGGCAAAGCTATCGCATTTCGAAGTTTTCCTGCTCTAAAAGCATTTAGAAACAAGTCACTTTCTAAGTTTCTGTTATTCACTGTATCTCCACTGCATCCATCGAGACACTTGCGATGACCTCATAACCCGCCGACATCTGCACATGCACTGCGCTGCCACCCACATCTGAGTAGACCAGGTAGACCACTAGACCTATGGTGTTCTGAGGCTCTGGCTGCAGTAGGCGGACTTCACGTTTTCTTTGCTCGTTGATCGGGAACTCATTTGTATCGATCTTCTTAGAATTGGGCTGCTTTTCTTCAGGCTCTTGATTATCGCTTTGAATTTTAGCCCTATGAGGGATGGTTTGATTCATTCTAATTGGTTGAAAAATATTCACACTGAGATTTTGAATGAGTTAGCAATGGGGTTTGTATTTTCTCACAAAACATCCATGCACCTTTCGTAGACAGTGAAAGAGTCTAAAGTTATCGAACTAATATGCCTTAGCTTGATGTTGTAGAGGACGAATAAAAGCATTAGCGTGCAACTAAGCTCAGAGCTCAAACATTTAATGAAGCTGCATTGAATGTTCTTCTTTGTAGGCTACGCGGCAATCAGGAAAGAAGTTAGTTGGTCAATTGAATTCATTTCATGTGCCCTTAAATTTTCAGTAACAAATATTAATCCATGCTTCATCAAGTCAATTATGTACTGTTATTATTTGCAGATACTACTATTGATTAGTGCGTCAGTTTGTAATCTCTAGTCAGCAATTCTTAATGTATGATGAACATAAGAATAAAAGGATCTTTCTTAGATAAGCCCCGCCATTAATGCAACACATAAGTTCACCCACTTGTAACTTTCAAAATAATGCACCTATCGACTTCAAACTACTCTCAATCAAAAGATTAAAATATTCTTTTGTTTGAGAGTAATTTGAAGTCGATAGATGCATTATTTCGAAAGTTACAAGTGGGTGAACTCATGTGTTGCATTAGAGGCGGGGCTTATCTGGAAAAGATCTGAATAAAATCTTAGACATTGATTCATTTTGATAGAACAACGAATGATGAAGTACCGAAAAAGAAAATAAAAACAGATGGTTTCGAATGAAGTTGATGCATGAAATGTACAAAATGTGTATTTTAAACGTCTTATAAACATCCTTAGATGATAGAAATTGAGAAAGCTACGCTAAGTTTCAGCAAACTTAAATATACGGGCGTGAGAGAAGACAGTGACACATTGATGAAAAACGTCTTAGCAGAGTCTCCACTTCCACTGGACATGAGCTTAGGCTTTTGTGGTTTCGGCAGTGGCGCAGCCAGCCGAAAATTTGGACATTATTTAGCAGCAATGTTTTTATTCTTTTACTTAAAACGGTGACTGTAACTGGCCCCCAGCTCAACATTTCGGGGGGTGCTATTTTCCCCGTGCCCTCCCTGGCTACGCCACTGGGTAGCGAGCGGTTGCTATTTTTTCAAAGCATAATGAGTGGCAATAAATGATAACGTATATTAAAGTATCAGCTCGATTTTTAGAAAATTTGAAACTAGCTTTCCGTGCAAAGGTATAAACAATTGTCTAGTAACTAGTTCGGAGAACTCGCATTAACACATATCAAATTTTTTAAATTTCCTACGTAGATAATTCTGGCACAAAATATTCTCGAAAGTCAGAAACGAGGAAGGGATTTCGTACAAGGCTAGCAAAAATTGAAACGTGCTTAAAATGATAGGGTAAACATTTACGCTGATGAGCCAGTACCCAATGCTGTATATTATACTATAACATTATCTATTGATGGACGATCTACTGCATGCTTGCAAATGCATAACGCCAGGTGGTTCTAGCGGTGAAATATGCGGAAGTATTCTGCAATTGAATGAATATTCCATGTGACTTCATAAATCAATGACCGCTGGCTTATTTTAGAAACAGAGATGGTGATCATGGAAAATTAAAGTTGTGCGAGTTTTGAAAGCATCCAAGATTGAGAAATTGGTAGCCCAGAGACTCTCAGGGCATTCTTCACCCAAAATTTCCCATTTATTTTTCACTCTTAAAATATTTACAGCTTTGAGACAAGAGCTTGACGATAAAAAACCACGATAAAATGTAAAAAAAACAGATAGTTAATACAAAAGATACTTAATTAGAGTATAAATCTAAGTCACTGACATCAAAGTCACTTACACATTCACTTGACTTGCACAAGCATGTAAGAAATCACATCACGCACTCATACAAGAAAAATTTTGCATCTTTATATTAAGCAACGTGCAGTAATGAAAGGAAGTATTTCGTAATTATTTTCTCACCATGTACTGCAGTACACAGTAATTGTTGATACTGAAAATAACGTAGTACGTTTGCCTTTAATTCTTTCATTATTTGAAGATTTTTAAATGCTGAAAATTTTGCTTTATAGTTGACTCCTACTGTTGGGAATGATGAAATTTTGTTATTAGAAAAATTTAAAAATTTAGCCATTTGGTCTAATCAAAACATGTCTTTTAAATCTCACTTTCTTGCAACAGAATTTACAAAACTTTAATGTCTTTTCTGAGGATAAAAAATATGTTCGACAAAAAATGTAGCTTATTAGCCATTCAATATTTAGTGTTATCGCGTATTGACCATTGCAGCCTAGTATAGGAAGACATACCTCAATATCTTCGAAGAGAATTACAAAAATGTTTGAACTTCGAGGCCAAGTTGGTGTGCAAAGGTATACGAGTATTCAAGAGGAGTGATCATGGGACCCCTCTCCTAAATAAACTCGGCTGGACTCCTATTCAAGAAAGATTTCTAACTCAAAACGCCTAATACGTATTTTCACTTTACATCTCCATCAGAGCAATCTGAAATTCTACAATTCCTTCCTCTGACTGTAACAAACCAAAAATCGAATTGAATAAAAAATGTCTTAATCAACCACCGTTCATCTAACATTGGGCAGAAAAGGATGCTATATTCCAATCAATCAAGCCTGATACATATCATCTTGTAAATAGATTTTTCAGATGCCTTGTAACAAACACCAAGACGCAATGACGGTTACCCCCCTGTAAAGCCGGTTTGACAACGCACATTAATACAAGTAATAAAAAACACAATGTCAGTGACCCATTGATGAACAGCGCTCCTGTTAGTGCAGACTTACATAGAAATACGAGCTTAGGAACTTGCGATATCAGCGATCAATGTTGAAAGTATAATGGTTGAGTTTAATTAAATAACCCTGCGTCTAAGACTACGAGGTCGACATTCGGAACTGTTTTTTCGTTCTTACGTATCAACTAGTATGCCAAATAGCTAGCTCGGCGAAATCATTTTAACACATCACAAATTTGTGATATTTCCTTCATTAATAATGCTGGCACCAAAGAGTTCGCCGGAGTCAGAAACATGAAAAGGATTGTTGTATAACATAATGATAACTAAAATATTCTATAACACAGTAAGAGCAATTCGTGAAATGGACTATACCTAAATAACACTCGCGCTGCTTTTATAATACACTCACGAGCGTCAAAAGCGAGACACTGCCACACGAGGCTAACAATAGCATTATTGGACTTGAATAAAAAAAACAGTAAACGCCGAATTAAGTTGATACACGAGATAGATTACATTGTTTTTTATTATGTTTTAGCCTAAAGGTCCTCAGTTGATAAACATCTCTGGGTGTAATAACAGACCATATCAATGTTTGCACGAGAGATTGAGAGACAAACATAAAAATGTATTCCCGAGGCTAGTTATTCTAAGTTTGATAATCTTTGTAGATGAATGTAATAAACGAAATATAAAGACGGACACTGTGAAGAGGAACGCTTTTGACTGTGTCCGTAATTTTGATTGTCATAAAAGGGGAAGACTCATCTTGTAAGTTACGTTGTACGTGTAAGGTTAATTTTAGTGTTAAATCATTGACTTGTAGATAATTTTCAGGTATTCAGTTCCGTCTGTCATTCCGTAAGCTGCGCTTCCAGTTTCAAATAGTATCATAGTTACGGTTGACGATCATATCCGGGTCAAGTGTCATTAAAATGAATTTGAAATTATGTTCAAGTTAGGGTAAGTAAGAATAAGTTAGCATTGGATAATTTAACATATTCCCCGCGTAGTGGGCCATCTGTGAACCCAATAGGTAAATTGCTCATTCACGTACGTACCGGTTAAATGAATGACATTTCATGTTTCGCGACCTTTTTAAAATAATAACTGTTTTCATACGAGATGAAATGTTATTCAATAATTGTATTTTCATAGTTCTTGGGAAAGATAAGTATGTATTCGACCAGTAAAGTTGATTTACTGATCGAATACATTTTACATCCTAACACAACCGAGAAAACGCGGTGAACGTGTTAAAATAGGCTGGGTTATGATAAGCTAGGATGAGTTGTGCATGGTAGAATAGGTTAGGTTTTGCCATAGGTTGTGGTAGAATATAAAATGTTAGTTAGGATGGATTATTTCAAGATAGACTAGGGTAGGATTAGTAAATTAAATTAAGAGAAATTAGGGTAGGAAAATTTGGGATAGGCTATGCCAGACTTTAGGTCAGATCAGGATATGTTCAAGTTGAAAAAATGACAGTGAATTTTTCCCGCAGGTCCAGCTTTCTCACCGATGTTCTGGCCCGAGGAATTTCCACACATCCAATTTGTACTGGAAGAGATTCGCATCTGGCGGTTCCTTCGTCACGCTTTGAGAACTTAACAAGATTAGCCCAGAAGGTACCTAAAGTACAGAATTCATCTTCTCCGCGCATGAGACATGCACACTTCGTGATATGTTTCCTGTTGTTTGTTCGAAAACCGGAGTTAATTGGCTTGTTTGTCGCAGATCACCTTACCGAAAGCCGTCAGCTTCGAATGGTCTCGCACACCGGCTTCTATAAGTTTTTTATGTTTTTCCACTTCTCAGAATTACATACGTTCACCTTCAATTGAAAGATTAGATTTATATCACAAATGCGCGATTCAAATACTTCGCTTTGGCTAGGTTGTCACGCTATTTACCAGACACACCGACGGGTCGTGCTTAAGTTCTCCTGCTCTCATCCCATCGATCGGACGTTTGAAAAATTTTAACAACTTTTAAAATTAATGGTATTCAATGGACCCTGTTAATTTTTGGTACTTGTGAAATTGCTAACAATTTTTGACTCTAAATTTGAACTGAATATTGAAGTTTAGTTCAACCCAATGCAGTCAACGTGTTAGGTTAGGGTAAAACAAGTTTCGTTAAGTTAGGTTAAGTTAGGTTGGGGTGGGAAAGTTAGGTCAAGATAAGAATAGGTCATGTGAAACGGATACAGTAAATACGCGAAAAAATTAAAATTTCTGTACGATAATAAGTATAGATATTTCTGAGTATTCCTGTAATACAAACGACTTCAATCCGTTACTCTAAACTTCCTTTTTCTTGGGCAAGAACTTCTGCTGAGTGCTGCGAGATAGAAAAGGCTAGGCCTACTTACTGCAAGCAGTGAAACTTGAGAATTATGATAAGTTTTCGTTCAGAACTTGACACCGTATGATATTCAAAGGAACGTCAGTGTGCATAGATTTAAAAATCGTCATGCCTTGACGATAAAAAGCGTTTTAAAAACGACCTCTGGCGTTCCTTTGGCTCATTTCAGGCCTAGTGATGTTATTTGGGCAGCGAGAGGAACCGGATATTGAAAACTGATGCCCAATAAAAATACTGTCTAGTCTTATTTCTAAACAGACATGCTTACCAAAATCCACCGCCAAAATTCTCTAGTATCTAATACGTAAAATTGTACGAAGAGAAGATAGACGCAAAAACATTGACGTTAGCAATGAAGGGTAACTCAGGCAACTCAACGGTAAATACAGCAGTCAATAATGATTTACATGAGTTTAGTTTCACCCTCATTGTTTTTGATTGTATCTTTTTCTCATACACAAACAATCGTTTTTTTCGAGTGGGAACATTGTATTTTACAAGTCTGGGCTATGATAAGCTAGGTTAGGTTATGCATAGTAGAATAGGATAGGTTGTGATGGGATATAAAATGTTAGTACTTTACTTGACTCATGAACACCGTGTACTCTCAAAGTATGAACACCGTGAGCGCTAGCCGACATTTGATTTTAATCTTGAATACCACCTAAAGTGGAAATTAATAGATTAAAGTGAGTAATTTTTCAGATATGTAACTTAACACGCTTCCTGCCATAGTTTAAACTGTGAAGTTTGATATTCAATTCAAATTTAACGTCAATTGAAAGAAGCGATTCTAAATTGTTTTAAATTCCAACAATTGAAACAAATGTTGGAAGCGGTTTTTAAAATCACAAACATTATGGGATCGTGCCTTCATTTAGCTTTCATTAAGTATTAATAAAAATTGAGCTCGTGACTGCAGGTCGGTCAGCTGCATTATGAAAATCCCCTTGTGACCATTATTGGGTCCCTTCGCAGGAAATGTGCTTTAAGATGAACCTATCGCTCACAGCTCAAATTCCAATTTTCCACGGTTCTGGAATGCTGACCGACTGACCTGTTCTGTTCTAACTAGAAGCTCGCTTTCATGAACGACACCGAGCTGGTCAGTCCTAATCTGAGTCTCTTTTGCTGTCTCTTGACTTCACAGTCTCTTGAATTCACAATCTTTTGACTTCAAAGTCTCTTGACTTCACAGTCTCTTGACTTCAAAGTCTCTTGACTTAAAGTCTCTTGACTTCAAAGTCTCTTGACTTCAAAATCTCTTGACTTCAAAGTCTCTTGACTTAAAGTCTCTTGACTTCAAAGTCTCTTGACTTCAAAGTCTCTTGACTTCAAAGTCTCTTGACTTCAAAGTCTCTTGACTTCAAAGTCTCTTGACTTCAAAGTCTCTTGACTTCAAAGTCTCTTGACTTCAAAGTCTCTTGACTTCAGTAGTCTCTTGACTTCAGTAGTCTCTCAATTTCGGTAGTCTCTCAATTTCGGTAGTGTTTCAATTTCGGGAGCCTCCCAATTTCGGGAGGATCTCATTTCGGGAGTCTCTCAATTTCGGGAGGATCTCATTTCGGGAGTCTCTCAATTTCGGGAGTCTCCAAATTTTGGGAGTATCTCATTTCGGGATTCTCTCAATTTCGGGAGTTTCCCAATTTCGGGAGTCTCCCAATTTCGGGAGTCTCTCAATTTCGGGAGTCTCTCAATTTCGGGCGTCTCTCAATTTCGGAAGTCTCTCAATTTCGGAGTCTCTCAATTTCGGGAGTCTCTCATTTAGGGAGTCTCCCAATTTCGGGAGTCTCCCAATTTCAGGAGTCTCCCAATTTCGGGAGTCTCTCATTTCGGGA
>JACJUY010000800.1:87216-108859 GCA_014220935.1 Platorchestia sp. MABIK
TCTCATTTCGGGAGTCTCTCAATTTCGAGGGTCTCTCATTCCGGGAGTCTCTCATTTCGGGAGTCTCTCAATTTCAGGAGTCTCTCAATTTCGGGAGTCTCTTAATTTCGGAAGTCTCTTAATTTCGGAAGTCTCTTAATTTCGGAAGTCTCCCAATTTCGGGAGTATCTCATTTCGGGAGTCTCTCATTTAGGGAGTCTCTCAATTTCGGGAGTCTCTCAATTTTGGGAGTCTCTCAATTTTGGGAGTCTCTCATTTAGGGAGTTTTTCAATTTCGGAGCCTCTTTTAGAGTCTCATTCTAAAAAAAAGATTCGCTTCTGCTACACATAGTACTGTAGTCTGTCATATTACTATTACACAGACTGTACACGCACGCCCGACCGCAACTATTTAACGTCTACTACATATGTCTTCACAGTCTAGAATTTTCCAGACGGTTCAGTCTGCCGTGTGAGAAGTGACAGCGAAACCATCAGTCACCGTCTTTTGCTATGGTCTACCTTGGGGGCTCGATTCCCTGATGCGATGGTGGTAAACAAACAGCTACCGCCATCCTCTCCCGCCCACCTGGGTCACTACTACCGTGATCAGCAGGCCTCTGGACCTCACATTTTCCCACTGGGAGCGCTAACTCCCATAAATACAATAGTTGTATCCCCCTGAGGGGCGAAGAACAGCGGTGAGACAAACAAGAAAGGAGTCCGTAACGGAATAAAAAATCTATTCATGTCCTGCAAGAGGAAGGAATACTTAACTTTCAGCTATGGACATCGCATTTCCCCCAGGGAGCGCTAATTTTGACAAATCCGGTTGTTGTTTCTCTTTGACGAGTCATTAGCGTCTGAAAAAGAAAGAAGAAGCAGTTTATTTTCAATTGAGATACAAAAAATTGTTTTTAAAAATGTCGTAACCTGTTAACCAACATTGCAGTGTGGCTGCAGCGCATCTTCACTGTCTCTCTCCTCATCTGGAGTATCGAATGGCAGCATGAAAATATCGGATGGAAGCATCGAAAGATAGATAATAAGTAGCGTCAACTTACATGGACAGATGCGACTAGGGAACACTGCGTGAGCTAGTTGAGTGGTAGACAGTGACAGTGAAAATGTTAACTACCAGAGGCAGATAACTTTTCCGTGGGAGACACTGACACTGACGGTTAACAGCTTAAGATAGAAGAACCTTTATTCATAAACATACGTGGCTAGTATAATACCCATGGAAATTGTCGAACAAAGGATTAACAAAAACGTGGAAAGTTTTACCTTTGCTAAGCTATTCGAAGTTTCTTAATGCACGTACATACAGGCAGAAATGCAGAAATTATAAATATATATCCAGGGTGTTTCAGAACAAGCGGGACAAAATTGCACACCAAGTAGAAAATGGCCAAATAAACACTTTTTATTCAATGAAATTTTCAAAAAAAATTATTTTATTTAGACATTAGCTGTTTATTGCTATATAGGATGAAATTTAATTGCACAATTACTCGCGATATTTATTTTGAATTAACTTTGCAAAAATTGTTCAAAATGTGTTCCACCTACATCAATGTACTTTTCAAATCTTAGCCCTAACGATTGCCGGATATTACGTATTAGAAGTAACCTGGTAGCCCGATCTGGGACATTCTAAAACTTTTTCCAAATATCACTAAAACTAAATTTTATTTAAGTAAACTCTCATAGAATAGAAGCGTTTGTAACGTAAATTCAAAATAAATATTACAAGTAATTGTGTAATCAAATTTCATCCTATAAAACAATAAACAGCTAATGTCTTAAAACCCGAATTCTTTTCGGAAAATTTCATAGAAGAAAAAGTGTTTATTTGGCCATTTTCTACTTGGTGTGCAGTTTTGTACCTCTCCTTTTGAAACACCCTGTATATATTAAGAGTGATATTTCGACCTACGAACGTCTCCACGTACGACCATTTCGACCTTCGAACAAGAATTTCGACAAAAAAACGCTCCGACCTACGACCGAATTTCTACCTTAGAACCGAAAATTTTCCCAATTTCAAAAGTTTCCCCCGGAACCTCGCGGCGCTCAAGTACAAGTTCACGCAAGTATCGGGGCCCGCACAACCCACACAAAGTCGTAACCACGTACGACCCCGCATAAGAGGCAGACCCGTCATTTCAGAGAGCACGATTCGAAAGAGGCGTCTATTTCTGGCCGAGAAAAGCCAAGCGCAGCCTCCCTGAATGCATCCGATGCCTGCGATCGGCGCATACGAACCGAGTGATGCCAATCATTCGGTAAAGGAGCCAATTTTGACCGCTCTTTTCACGAATTAATGATGTTTACATTAATTAGTATGGGAGAAATAGTTTCTACCTACCGCCATTTCAACCTGTGTACAAGATTTTGGAACGAATTAGGGTCGCAGGTCGAGTATACTCGTCTACTGTTTATGTATATATTTATTATTTATATATTATACCCGCAGGTGATCACCCAGCAGCCAGCATCAGGTATAGAAACATCTCATTTAGTTAGCTGCAACGTTGTGCTTGACTATGGCAGAAGTTCGCTGTAACGAGTCAAAAAATTTGTTTTTAAATTTGATTCTTTGTAATCTTTTTGAACTTTTAGATCGGGAGACCATTTGCTGTTTTAGAAACATTGAAAAATTAAATAAAAAGTTTGTCCTGAATAAATATGACATTATTTTTAACCAAACATGTTTACGTGAAAGGCTGTTTCCCAAATGCGTAAATTTGGGAAATACGTATGTATAAATATTTTTAGTAATATGTATATTTTTTAATTATGTATACTTAGGAAACAGCTCTTTACGAGAAAATGTTTGGTTAAAAATAACTCCATATTTATTCAGGACTAACTTTTCATTTCATTTTTCAAATGTTTACTTTCTTAAAGAAAAGCGTGATTTGATCACAACTTTAAATGATATCTAAAATTTCGTAGAAGTCGTTCAACAATTTCGAAATCATTTTCAGGGCAGAAATGCAAGCAGACTCATTGTGAGAAAAACCATCGCAAAATTTTTTACACATGAAACAATTCTCAATAGAAAGAAGAGGAATTCCGAAAGACGTTTCACTACAACACAAGAAAACATCGAAATGGTGCGCAGCCAAATTAAAATGGACGAAAACATTCCAAGCCGTCGACTTGGGACAAATTTATCTTGGTCATCGATTCGTAGAGTTATTAGGAGAGATTTAGTTTACTTTCTTTACAAACCAAGGAGATGCCAAGAATTGTTAGAAAATGATCTAGAGAAAAATAACGTTTTGCGGATGGTTTATGGAGAAACTTGAAAGATTTCTTCAAACCCTTGTCGTATGAGACATGTGGCTTTCCTCGTTAGCACTCCCATGTGGCTTTCCAATCGAATGGTGTTGTTAATTGTCAAAATAACAGATTATTTCGCATTACAAACAGCCACCAAAGATTTCTTTCAAAAAAATTATCTCCTGAGAAAAAATTTCATTTTAGATTGGTCTCTCTGGGTCTGGCCCCGTTACCGGACCAATTCTCTATGAAGGGAGTTTGAATGGCGATATATACTTAGACGTGGTCAATGAAGTAATTATTCCACAGCTGCAGGCTTGTTCGACAGAGTGTGGTGGATGCGAGACGGAGCTCCATGCCATGGAAGTATTCGCGAGAAGAAAACTTTTTGGAGATCGTGTCATTGGAGTTGAACCTGTGGTAGAATGCCCACCACGCAGTCCCAAATCGGACTCCATGCAATTTTTTTGGGGGTTATCTCAGGATAAAGTTTATAAAACACCCCCGACAGACCTGTAAAATTTAAGTTATCGTATCATTCACAATGTCAATGAATTTAAAACCAATCCAGGAATTTGTAAAAAATCTATTCGAGAAATGAGAATCCGATGACAAAAGTGCCTCGGAAACAACGGTGGTCATTCGTTAAAATGGAAACGTTATGAACTTATGTTTAAGTAAAAAGTTAATATTTTATCAGTAAAAGTCTATTATTATATTTTACTATTTTTTCATGCCCCTCAGAGGGATACAACTATTGTATCTATGGGAACTAGCGCTCCCAGGGGGCAAATGTGAGGACCCGAGCTAACGGTTAACGCAACGAAACTCAACGAAACTCAACAAAACTCAACGAAACGAAACTCAACGAAACGAAACTCAACAAAATTCAACGAAACTCAACTAAACTCAACGAAACGCAACTCAACGAACCGCAACGCAACTCAACGAAACGCAGCGCAACTCAACGAAACGCAACGAAACTCAACAAAACGCAACAAAACGCAACGAAACGTAAATTATTATTATTATTACAATGCAATGATCCCATAAAAATGTATAATGTTTTGTAACTTTGGCACATTGCCAAAGCGACAGCTAAATAGTCTTGGACCGAAGCTGTCGTTAAATGATATTAATAATAATAATAATAACTATTTTTTCATGTCCACTGCTTTTTTGTGTGAAATCTTAGATTGCGTTTTTAGAAATACCCCCGCATAATGAATAAAAACTCACCGTAACTCTGATTTTTAACTCTGCCCTGTTCGTAAATCATAGCTAAGAATGCAAAATAATAGTTTACCCTGAAAAAAATTACTATTAATGATAGTGAAAACGATGCCACGCTGAAATTTCTACTTTCATTGCTTACGCAGTTATAAGCATTTGAAAAATAATGAACTTCTGTGGCCCACCCTATTATATATACACATATCGATGAATATTGGCGTGAACGCCTCAGGTGACGATGGGGAGAATCGTTTCTATTTGCATTGACACGTAAGTTGATTTTACGTGAGTGACCAATGTTGTTGCAGTATGGAGAAATGACATGAGATAGTCTCAGCGCATCCCTCTTAAAAAGTCAACAATTAACTTGTTTTTTTATGAAACATTTGCAGACACCGAAGCACGCACTTCACTATAACAACGTAAGAAAATGATGTGCAAAGTATCGATACAAGTTGATAGTTAACAGAGAACATAAGATATTTCTAGCAAAATGCAAGTCGCTGGTGTAGAAATTTCGCTCTGACCGCTGTGCGTACGTACATATAATACGTACCAACATACATGTGATCACATCGCATATGCTTACTGCCAAAACTTTGGGTCGAACATTAAGCAATGTAGAGTAATGAGCGCAAGCATTTTGAAACTACGCTTTCAGTAGGTAGTGCAACTCACAATTATTTATGAGCCGTAAAATAAAGTACTATTTTTGTCTTAAACTTTTCATTGTTGGCCGGATTTTGATACTTTGTAGAAGTTTGTTTCACAGTAACTAAGGAGCTTGAAATTGACAGCACTTTCTGTTCAATGTCAGGTGAACGGTATTTGAGTAAGACTTCATTTCTCCAATTCTGCGTTAGGTTTGTCATAGAAGGGAGAGGAATTTTACAACATCAGCACAGATCTGAGGAGGTTTCAAGGGTAAAATACGCGTTGAGCTTCATGAGTGAAGAATCTTTCTTGAAAGTGGGTCCAGCCGAGCTTATTTTACGCTTCGTATGGTACGTTTGTCTAAGGACGTCTTATATTGAGAATTTTTTTAAAACCAAATATGATGTCATGCATCTCATGTATCAACTTTTTTTAAACAAACGGTTTTTATTTCTTTCTTTAGGAATGAGGTTGCATGATCACTCATTTGAAATTGACCTTTGCATACCACTTTTGCCGCTAAATTCATACGTTTTCGTAACACTTCGAAGATATCGAGGCATGTTTTCCCATGCTAGACTGCAATAGTTAAAACGGGATAACACTAAAGATTGACTAGTTAATAATCAAGATTTTTCGTCATGCATACTTTTCATACCATGAAAAAGCATTAAAGTTACGTAAATTCTGTTGCAATTTTTCTCAACGTGAGATTTGAAGAGTATATTTTGATTAACCAAATGCCTAAATTTTTCACTATTTCATATGGCATAATTTTATCACTTCCCAATGGCAGAGTCAGATGTTGAATTTTTTTAATCGCTTCTTTGTATTCTAATATAATGCGTCGTGTCGTGCTTCATTCGCACTTAGTTTGAGGCCATTTGGTCATACCACGATTTAGGTCATTCAATTAGCTTTTACCTTTTATTTGCGTCTACGGTAATTCTGCCGTAAAACTTGTCATTTCAATTTGGAAATCATCCACATGTATATAGATTCATAATTTGGAAGGTATTGGAGGGAACTCGTAATTCAACATTGAAAACAAAAGCAAACTATGAATAAATCCCTGAGGAACACCAACAAAGTTCTGAATGAATGGGGACAATTTCTTATCTACGAGTACTGAATGAGATCGATTTGATAGGTAACTTTCAAACCATTGTTTGTCTACTCCTAATTTCAATATACTCGTACTTCTTTTAAGTCACTCATGTTGCACGCTGTCGAACAGTTTAGAGAGATCGAGCAACAGCAGTAAGAGTGCCACATTCTTATGATTGATATTCCACTATTTTTTTCCGTGATGCTAAACAGAGTATTTAGAGGATTAGTGTTCCTCCTATAGGCATATTGATTTCGATGCAGTAGATTCAATTCGTGTAGAGTGGCTAGCCAAATGAGATCCAGGCAAGTAGTGTTCTATTCCATGACATTTGCATTAAAAGTTTCCTCTAGAAAACGGTTCAGCGTGTTTTTTTTCGAAAACATCAACTCGCAAACAAGAACCCAATAAAATTTGAAATGACCAACCACCGAATAACGGAATATATCTACTGAAACAAAATGCTCTAAAATTCTTATATGACTATTCGCACTGCTGAATAAATAAAAAAGGGTGATATCTCATCACTGAATATTTCATCGAACAGCTCGGTTTTCATGATCAGTCATCCATCAACAATGGAAATTGTTTAGCATTTGAAAATCACATTAGTCTCTAAATTTAAACATCATTCCTGAACAGAAATTCATTTCTGGGATATTATTTTGAACCAGAAATTTTATTCACACATCTGCACACACTTGTTTGATGCTGTAGCTAATTTTCGATCCCATACAATTACTCGCGATTCTGAGTCGCTGTTAATTTATCAAAAGAGAAAACCACTTCTAAATAATTTACTCGTATGTATCAGGGTCACAAGGAAGGCCGAAAAACCTCAATTTTCGTAGTGCCCCAGATGCCCCCAAGCAGTTGGCTGGTGATCTAGCGACTCTGCGCCTAGATTCTGATCAAATTTGCATCAGTAGGAACTCTTTATGAGCCTTTTTCATTCACTAGCCTTTACTACACGAGTGTAGGTACATTACGTTGTAGATGAATTCTCATGTACCATTAAGCAAGCTAAAAAAATCATGTAGGAAAAATTGTTCCTGAAAAAATAATCTAACGATGTTACAAATTTAAGTTTATCATAAAATAATATTTAAAATGAACAAGATCATTTACCTTTTCCATTCGGAGACATTTTACAAATATGAGTACCTTTTTCAGTCATCGAAAAATTGCCAATGAATGTTTAAGTTTCACAGTTATGTATGATTTTTTCAATCAGTCTACGCTGGAAAAGAGGTTTTCAAACACGATTCACTCTCTCGTTTCCAGTTAAATATAACTTCTGAAAAACTATTCTGTTTCCGCAAGTAAATAACCAAAACTACCACACATCTGATCTTTCATCTTTTTCAATAAAACAAAATTTAAAAATGATATTCCCACTTTTCGGGTTTTCTGTGTTGTATTTCACTGAATCTCCGCTTCGTCAACTGCGTCACTATGTCCACCGGGAGGGAATTCACAAAAATCGAAATTATGAGCTTTGATCTTCTTTACTCTATCGACTTAGAAAAATTCGTCACTTTTATGTTCTTCACTGCACCTCCGGTGCGTCTACACGGGGTCTCCCCAACAGTACTCGTCGACGACCAGTCGCGCTATAAGCTGTCGCACTCATTCAGTAACCCAAGTAGACCTAGGAAGACCAAAACGGTGGGCCTTATCTCCATTTTCTAAACGTTTTGATCGGTAGCTCATTTATAAAGGTACTCTAAAGCATTTCGTCAGGATTGCTTGTTTCGGATTTTAGCCTTTGGCGTTATTTGATTCATTCTTCATCTGATGAGTTGGAAAATATTCATGCACGAATTTTTCGGATGAGTTAGTTATGGAGTTCTGATGTGGGAGATTTACCTACATGCAAACACATACCTCGTTTGACAGAAAAAGAAAATAGTTTATTGCCAGTAAAGTTGATACATAAAATGAATAACATTGGTTTTCAAAATCACTTAACAATAAGATCCTTAGTTGATATACACACATGGGTATCGTAATACCCATGCCAATTGTCAAACAAATGATTGAGAGAAATACATTAAAAAATACATTCTCTTTGTTGCATTAATTAGATTAGATTATATTTTAAGATAGTTTAAGCCTCCCTAACCGCTACAAAAAAAGCGTATCGAAGAGAGGAAGGAGGAAGGCACCATTTAGTATGGAATTAGGAAATGCGGAATTTATGCAGAAGGGGCATAGAAACAGTAAGTTGGGAAAGAAGTTCATGAAACAAGATGAAACAGTCGAAATGCCATCTCTTGGATATTTTATACACAAAGAGAAGGCTGCCATTTTATAAATAATTTGAATGATACTTGAGAATTCTTCGGAATTCCTTAATTATTAGTTGAACCGAAATAAGAAATGACAAATAACGCTTTACCGAAGCACACTGAAACACAGTCGTTAATGATTATATTTCAGTAGTAAGGAAAAGTTAGTTAAAAATTAATTTATAAAAATATCGCACAACACGCACATCTAGAACCACGTAAACAAACATACATGGAAAATGAAATTCATTGCTTGTTCATCATTTGAACAGAAATATAATTTTTTCACGAATCACTTGCTCAAACTGCGTTTTATTTCATGTCTGTTCCTCTTGGGTAGTGATAAATCTATTTTTGAAACAGCAAGTGTAATAAATTCATTTTCTGGACTATTATTAGTTATTTCTGGAAAAATGGTTCTGTATTAACTGGTCGCAGAGCATCAATTGAAATGTAATAGGCCTTGAGGTTTTGTTTTTAGGCAAAAAAGACATGTGTATTTGTCTGTGTATGTAGATATACATATGCATACATGTATATATATGCATGCATGTGTACACAAATACATACACACATTTGCATACACATTGAAAATAATAAACAATCATCCTCCTGCTACATCGAAATGGCAGCTGTATAGGTCGATGTAACCCAAAGAAATAACTTGAAAAAATGAAAAGAAAAAGTTTCTTCGAAAACGTAAAAATGAACTAGTTTCTAATTTTCTAACAGAATTGTAAGAAATCAAGTTACAGTCTAAGAACAACAATAAAAACCATCCTCTCGGTATTCTCTTCAAGATCATACGGACATGGCTATATGGGATGAAGTAGAGATACTATGATGGCCGGATATCACTTATGATTAGCAAATATCTACAAAATTTTGGCACGTAGACGTAGATTAAACAGTGGACCAGCATACTAATTTTATTTACTGAAATTTGTAATTATTTCTGATGTGGAGTTCAGTGCTAACTAGTCGCAGAGAAAGAAATACGGAAAGAAAGAAAAAATTAAAAACGCTTATTTCGGCCCTCCAAAAAAAGTTGATGCATGAAATGAAATACAATACATTGGATTCAGAACATTTTCATAATACGAACGTCTTTAATTGATAAGCAAACCAGACGAGGAGTACAATAGCCTAGTCAGGGGTTAATTATGTCATTGAGAGAAAGAAACAAAACATATTCTCTGGGATATTTCGTAAGATAACTGAAAACTTGTAAATACTACTAGAGAATGCCTTGAAAGTCCGTCACTATAAGTGAAAAATGAAAGAAGAAAAGACACGAAAACGCTCTACCGAGACCGACTGGAACACCGTCGTAAATGATTTCAAAGTAGTGAGACAACTTTAGCCAAAAGTAATTTATAAAAAACATTGCGCAATACTCACATCTAGAAACATGTACACAGACATGCACACAAAAATGAATAGAGTGACACTATACATAATGGCATAGTGGCGCGATGGGCATAAAAACAAATTCCTCCTCTAAATTATTATTATTTAACACCAATTAAAAGAAAACATAAATACTTGCAACCCAACGGTTGGTGAAGATTGAAAAAGAATGCTTCTAGAACACAGCCTCCGTTCACGTTGTCACTTTTTATTAATTTTTAAACATGTAAACATGTACATGATATCAAGCGTGCACCAATCACACGCCTGCATGTTTATACAAATATATCAAATAAATAATGCTGCCAGAAAATAAAAACAGTATGAAAACAATTTATTTACCACAAGTAATGCAACAAGCAGATTGTTTCCTAAAGCTAACAATGGATGCATTTGAACAGAGCAGCTTGTGGGCTCGAATAAGTTCAGCGACTTCTTGGAGAACATATTATAAAAAAAATCGGCATCTAAGGATGCTTTATTTCAACGCTAGCATATGGTGTACAATTATGTTCACCCTAGCCCATTAATTGAACCTAGACGCAAGCTCGACTGATCAGTTGAGGGGTTCCCGCAGAATTTGATGCTTTAGTTTGGAACAAATGCGAGAATGAACCATATGGGAACAGTATATTCTTAGGATCCATTTCTTGAAACGGTAAATTACTGCATCAAGTTGAATAATAGATTAGATTACTAGTTAGTTTAAGCCTCCCTATCCTCAACAAATGAGATCCAAAGTGAGGAAGATGTTGAATAATATAGCAGGAAAGATTTCACTCGACTACTTAGTCTCATTGTTAATTTTATTAAAATACAGAGTCAGGATTTGTTTTGAAACTTTTGTATGATCTCTCTTCCCTGATTTAAAAAAACTTGATTTTTGATAAAGATGATGCAAAAACCTTCATTGATTTTTAAAATGTGTCAACATATGCTTAGTTACCATACACAAACATGGGCATCGTAATACCAAGGTGTCAATAGTCGAAGCAAATGATTGAGAAAAGCTTGAAAAAATGCATTTTCTTTGCCGCGTAATCTAGGTTTGACAATGCATGTAAATACAAGTTGAAAAAAACATCATACCAGTGACGATGCGTTGTTGAAAACATTCTTATTGGTGTACACTTACACGCATTGAAATACTAGCTAATATAGGAACTTGCGATATCAGGAATTAATGTAGAAAGTAAAATGTGTGGATTGAAATAATTTAATGTCTAAGATTATGGGGTCGATATCAGGAACTATCTTTTCACTCCTACGTATTCAGTGGTAAGCCAATTCACGTGAAAATAAAACAATCGGAACTATCTTTTTACTCCTACGTATCCACTAGTCTGCCAATTAACGTAAAAACAAAACATTCGGAACCATCTTTTTACTCCTACGTATCAACTAGTCTGCCAATTAACGAGTGAATATAAAATTTTACCACAACACACAGTGAAACAGAAGTATACAGAACATACAGTAAGCTCGTGTGCTTGATGCTTCTTGAAAACAATAAAACGCCATAGTGTTTTAAATAAAAGAGAGCATGAACAGAGCACATACAATTTAATGAAGCTGTGTTGAGCATACCACTTTGCGGGCTACACGGAAATAATTTATCTAACTATTTGTCACAGTTCAGAATACTTCGATAAATACAGGCAATTCCGCTTGAAATTCTTCACTTAAATAACTGGTATCTTTCTTTTGACATTTATTTCATGTTAGAAACGAGATAATTTTCCTCACGGACCAGGTCGCTGAATAAATTTTTAAACGTTGAAGTTATTCCGCATTACAATTTACAAAGCAGTTATGTCCCATCGATGTTTTCCTCACGTGACAGACCAAGTTACAGCTGGTCGTGAGCAAGTTTTAACGAATAAAAACAAGTCTTTGTACGCATCAACTTTATGTCAACTCTAATTAGTAGTAGTAGTAGTTACATGGGTTTGCTAGCGCTTCAGTTACTTAAACTACATGGCACCAAAGGTCACATAATTTAATGCGTATCAGACTCTTCCAAATTACCACACAAGTTGAACATCACTATCATTTGAACATCAAAATTATATGAGCATCATGATTATAATTACAACTCAAGATTAAAGATTACAAGTGTCTTTCCATTAAAATTTGTACATAACACAGTACATTCGAACGCACTGGGTAGCCAAACCCTGTAGGGGGTCGACTCTAATTAACCGTAATGAGAACGTACGCTGAAAATATTAAAACTAGGAAAAATGTTGGGTACCCAGATTAAATTTTAAGTTTGTTTTATTTCAAACGTCGTCAAACTGTTTTTTTTGTGTTTTTAATACTTCACAAACTTATAAAGAGAAGAGATATTATTTCTTAGACACTGGTATTATATTTTTTAAATTTGTATTTACACGAATTATGAAACCACGATTACCGCATCAAAGCGAAAGACTTTTTTATTATTTTCTCTCAATAATTTCTTTCGACTCTTGAAATGGGCATTCCGATACCAAGCATGCATATCTACTATCTTCATATCATATTTTAAAAACAAATGATAGTTTTGCATAATCTTTATTGGAAACAAACTGCTCCGAATGCATTTTTTATTCTTTCTATCGTACATGACATTCATAAGTTACGAAAATAGACGCGTCGACTTGCAACTAAGAACCTGTCAATAATCATTTCTTTGCCCGTTTTTGGTCAAGATCGGAAATAAATTTTTTGCTCAAATTACGCTTTTCAATTGCATTTAGTATACACATGAATAAATGAAATTTTACGTTTAAAGCAAAATACTCTTTAGCAGGCGTTACACGTTCGTCCTACTAATTCACGTTCGAAGAATTTTGTGACATTACAGAACTAATCGAAGAGTAGTGTGCATAGTCCATCAAAACTAACGGCAATGGAAGTTCAAATAGTTTGACAGAGCATGCAGAAATTTCAATTGGTGGAAAATTTTATCAAATAGCAAATCTTTCTGACCAATCATGTTCAGGTAATAAGCCTGTAATAACCGTATTGGCGAGACAGGATGCACCACCTATTCAATATACCGTTCTAGATCTTTCGCGCCCACAAAAAATTAGGATATCTATTACAAGGAGACCTTCAATTTTAATGTACTGCAAACAGTGAGGTTATAAAACTTCTTTCTATGATCTGTTAGGGCGGAAAAAAATATTTTAGCTGCTCGGTGATGGCGAAAACGGATTTCTTTATTCCATTCACGAAAGTTGAGTGTAAGCAAAATTTTTACAAGCACTTTAACCAAAAACTCCAAATAACATTAATGTATAAAATTGAGTTGAAAGCAACGATATCACGGAAATGTATTTTTTGGCACACTTTTCATCTGAAATGCACTTTTTCAAAGGTTATCGTGTTAGTTAAGAAACAGCTGAAAAATGCGAAAGTAAAGTGCTTCACCCATAATATCAATTGCTGTAAGTTGTTACGACTCCATTGTTACCTTTAGTGATTTTCTCAACACTCATAATATTAAAGCTTGGCATCGACACCTCCTCTGGATAATTCATTGCAGATAATGGGGTGTGTCAGTCCTATCTCGAAGGTTATATGGTGCGATTGAGTTTGAGGACATCAATTAAGCAAATATGGCGAAGGTCAGCTTTACGTGCGCAAGTTGAATGACTCTTGCACTGACCCGAGGGCCCTGACACTGTCGCCCCTCACTTTCCAGTTCAAGTGAAAGGGTTTTTCAATGTTAGCGTAGTGATTTACTAGGTTCTTCACTGCTAATATTTTATATTCGGATTTGTAAGGCATAGTCAAATGATACAACAATTTGAGTGAAGTGCTATTATTAAACTCTGGGCAAGAACATTTAAATGCCCTATTTATGACGAAGTATAAGTTTATTCTTCAGAGGTAACGCGATTGGTTATATCCAAAGAAAATCCTTAGAAGACAAGAATGTTGAATATCACAGAGAGAAGTAGCCACGTCAGGTTATTGTTTAAAATACTCAAGCAGTAAACTGAATTCAATTTTTGAAAATTTTACAATCCTGGATTATTTACTGATCATTAGCCTAAAAATTTTTGAAATGGCAATGAAAATATTTCAAATTTGAACGGCTCAAATGAACTTTCATCATATAACAATTTGAAAATTTTCAGATCAAGTTGAATGAGGAAAAAAAATGTGAACTATTTTTACGGTCACTCGCAAAAAATTTGGAACTTTTTTTTCTACTTTATTTCTTCCAATCCTGAAATTATACCCTGCTTTACAGGAATATTTCCCACAAACTGGGTGCAAATTACTGATTCTGGGAGAACTTAATCATAAAAATCTTTATACATGTGTACATTACTTTCAATATTAAGAATTGTTCCACTTCACTATTTTTTACTATCATAAGGCAAATTTTACTACTTTTTACTACTTTACTGCCTAGTAGACACCCTGTTATTAAGAGGCCCGCTCGAAGGAAGTCGACCTTTAGCAGCTAATACAGGTGCTCGTCCTCCATTACCTTTCTGAACTTTTGCAGGTTCCTCAATTTCTGTCTCCTCTTTTGGCATTGCAGCCACTTTGGTTAGAAATATTTTTTCTAGAGTTTGGGCCATAAAGACTACGTCTTCCCCAGGCTTATTGTATAGATAACAGTTAGTGAAAATTGTGTTAAAATCTTGTATACATTCCGATGCAGACCAATAGTATCTGTTTTCCAAGCGCTTTTTGATTGAGCCCAAATACATTGGATGCTTAAAAATCTTGTGATAATCAGGTGAGTCGAGTTTTCTAGCATCAAAAGGTTTTTGAAAGGGCCAGGCATATGGATGCTTCCAAACTTTCTTCATAACCTGCTTCTGTAAGTACTGCAGCTGGTTGGTGAGCCGTCCAGGCCGGTCAGGGGGTGGGATGACGGGAGGCTGAACTATGCCGTTCACTGGCTCAATGTGAGGCTCCTCCCTAGCTGGAGGAGGAGGAGGCTCGTTTGGAGGAGCCGTGACGGTGTTGGACGTGGGGGGCATGGCGGCGGCTGACGTGGCAGGAGACTCTAAAATGCCACCTCCCTCACCGTTGGTTTCCTCCATTCTCACACGTCTGCGAACAAAATACAAATGCATTAGAAAAAAATATGCACCAAGGTTTCAACATTTCCATGTTGCAGTACCTACAAGTGAAACATTAGAATCCCTAATTTGGCTCAGAAATTAAATTAACTACCCTACATGAAATGTATATATATATTTATAAGAAAGTTTTAGCCTCCCTTAACCACAACAAAGATGTTCTAAGAGAGGAAGGATGAAGGCACCATTTAGTGTGGAGTTGAGGGAACACAGAATCTATGCACAGGGTGCACAGAAACAGTAAGCTAAGAAAGAAGTTCATGAAACAAGAAAAAGTGGAAGAAGAAAGTAGTAGGTGCTGAAAAACAGGACAGCAGTGAACTGAAAAAAGATGGTCCGTAACAAAACAAAATCCTATTTTATTTCAACAAAAAGGAAGCCTACCTAACCTTTAGCTCGGGCCCTCACATAATCCCCCTGGGAGTGCTAATTCCCATAGATACAACAGTTGTATCCCCCCTGAGGGGACATGAAATGTAATGATTGTCACTTGCGTGGAATTTTGTGGTGATCTATTGCATACAAATTAAACAATAATCACATTGATCTCTTGGAACAACAAACTTCTTCAGTATTGTAGTATGAAAAGTAACTATTTCGCAAAACGATACAGTGGAAGGAAATTAAAGCGTCATTTAATGGATAGCTTAATGTGGTATTGAAAAAAACATTGTTAGTAGGCATTGGAAAAGTTTACGCAGATGCTTCGTCAGCTGCTAGTCATTAGTCATCAAATCATGGAAAACTGAATTAAAAAAAAAACCTTCAACATGCTGCAAGGAAGAGCAAAAAGACATGTAAAGGCCCGCAAGAATGGTCCCGCAGCACAACTAATCAAGAAGAGGAAGAAAAGACAAAGAATTAATGGCAAAGAAGGTATGAGAGCCAGAAAAAGAAAAAAAGGCCTGAAAGATTTAAATGCCAAAGTAGCTGAAGTAACATAACAGTATCACCCCCTGGGTTGCCAATCCCAATACATACGACAAACGACAAGTCAACTAATCTAAACCCACTCCCAGTAGGCCCCTTTACGGTACTCTCTAGGGAATAGGAAGTCTACATGCACAATGTGTCCCAACACCTTGCACAGTGAAATAGGAAGAGGGAAAGTTCATGAAACAAGAAAAAGGTTGATGAAGTAATTGAAATTGAACCTGAACCCTTTAACATATTACTATTTCTGAGATGTTTAGAAAAATCTATTTTTATTTATTTGATAGAATTAAAGTTTACGCACCGCATCGTGCATCACAATGACAACAGGCACGTGACCACTTCCATCACAGCTACTGTCTCACATTTACGGTTACCAGACGTTTGTTTCACCAAGTTAACTCAGAGATGACTTTGTTTAGATGATTTCAGCCACAGAAACCAAGAGTTAACACATTCAAGTTCCAAATAAACACGGTAAATGACTACAAGTTAAATCGGGGCATAGACAGAAATGACACACATTCTCGAGTTAACTTGGGATAATACGTTAAAGAGTTGAACACTTCAGCAACCAAAAAATAACATCCTACATCAACAAGGAAGTCTTACCCAACCTTTAGCTTTGGCTTTCACATCTTTCCCTTGAGAGTATAAATTCCCATTGATACAATAGTTGCATCCCCTTGAGGGGATCCACAGATAAAATCTTACCTGGACTCAAGAGCAACAAATACAAGGTTTTAAACATTTATGACCACAAAATCACAAATCTAACAAATATGTACATAATTTATTGATGCTACAGACGCATGTCTGCGATGACTAAAGATGCAATCAGCATTAGGGAACTACAGTAAAATCTTTAACCAATTGAAGGGAAAACTAAATGAAATGCACCAAAAGCTTACTTGGGCACGTTGTCATTATCCCGAGGTCCATCAGGGGGGCCAAAATTGAAGTTGAAAGAGATTTTGTTGGCACCGTTGAGATCAGAGTAAGCATACGGTTGGGCGGAGTGGGCAGCATCTCCAACCAGATGCTCATGGCCATCATAACGAGCTCTTTTAGCCATGCTGTTCATCTCCATCACGTGTAAGAAGGTCTGGAATCAAGCAAGAAAAATACCCTGAATATAGGCCACACAAAATTATTTTTTTTCCAACAATCATATACCTAAATTTCAATTACAGAAGTACTGAGCATGCCATCATTGTGGTAACCCATTTTTGAGATAGAAAAACTCTTAATGAGCCATGTCAATTATTTTCAAGTTCATTTTGAAGCTAATGCTGTTGATGGTTTTTTCCCTTATAATGGTCATAAACACAAATTTTATAAATGATACTTGATCAAAATGCTATTATCTTCTTCACAAGGAAAGTACATTTGTTTGCATTTTCAAGCCTATTACAAGAGAAGTTTGGGACACAACATTAGTATTCAAAATAGGATGGAGGGAGGCACCATTTAGCATTGAATTGAGGCAATGATGTATAAAACTCAAGGTGTGTTCCCACACAAGATCCCCTACACATAGGAACAGTAAGTTAGGAAAGCATTTTATTAAACAAGTTGAATGTTGAAACAAGCAAAAGATGAATAAAAAGAGAAAAAGATGGCCCATAACAAACCAAGAACCTATTTTATTTCAACAAACGGAAGACCTACCCAACCTTCAGCTTGGAATCTCTCATCTCCTCCCCTGAAAGAGCCAATTCCCATAAATACAATAGTTGTACCCCTCTGAGCTGAGTATTATTTCCAGCTCCATTTTTACCACTCAATTAATTCTTCTTCACATTATTCTTCCATTCAAAAAAATTTAACTGAATTGCTGATCATGAATGGCAGAAAGGGTGATCATATTTTTCAACATAAAATACTTTCAAATAACCAAAGATACTTTAATGCATTGTTTATTTTCTCCTAATTCAGATTCTATTCACAAATGCAGCAGAAGTTAAGCATAAACTCAATAAATTCATCTCATTTCAGAATAGAGAATTAATTTGAATATTAGTTTCAAGTCTTCTTAGCCCCAGAAATGTGTTCCCAGCAATGAAGGCACCATTAAGTATAGAATTAGGGGAATACAGAATTTATGTATATAGTGTATTCTCATATCCCTTTCATTAAAGCAGCATAATTGAACAAAGTTCATGAAACACAATTAAATTTAAACAATGAGTGCTGGGAAATTCATAAGTAAACTCAAAAAAGATCAACCATGACTAATCTTATTTCAACAAGAAAATATGTCTTACTAATAATTCAACTCAAGACATCACATTTTATCTGTGGGTGCACCAACCACAACTGATTCAATAGTTTTATCCCCAAAATGGTTCAGAATAAAAATATACATATAAAACCTCCAAAATACAAACCACAAGTGGGCTATGCATTTTGAAAGAACCAGTTATTTGCCAGCCCAGAGGAATTCAATCAATGGCTATCTTCACAAATTTAGCTGTAAAGAAACACTTATGGAATATTTTACTAGTATTTTCAGAACACAGTAACTAGAAGTAAATCTGGCCACCAATTTGCCCTAACTCAGATCAGCTTGACACTTCCCAAAGCACACAGTAGACATTGGTGTCAATCAATGATTCAATAGGCATATTTGCCCAGCATCAGCTGAACCAATAGCACAAGCTGGAGCAGCATCCAGGTGTACCATTGGTAACCACATTGATTCAATTTTAGTTAAGAGGTAATCATTTTTTTACTTATTCATTAACTTCTCTTCACATAATTTGTTGATTAATTCAATCGTTTTTACCATAACTAGTGAATTTTTCCAATAAAAAACTAATAACAATTAACCAATAATAGATTAATTTCTGAAAATGACTTGAAAATTCTTCACATGAAGCCATAAGAGATGTAACTTCTGTTCACTTGATTTTCTTGACATCATTTTGCTTGAATAAGTTTTCCCACAAAGGGCAAAAATATCAACTTTAACACAAATACATTGCAGCTTTCTCACTCCTTCAGTGTCAGATACACTGAAGAAGTTCAAATTACTAACAGTGATATTAGTCTGGTAACACAGCTCTCAGTACACATCGCACACTCATGAACAAAAATTTGAAACTAGAAACTTCAAAAGATTAGATTAGTTCAAACCTCCCTATCCACAACAAAGGCATTCTCAAAAGACATAGAAAAGCACCATTTGTTGTCAAATTAAGGAAATGAAGAATCTATCCACAAGGTGTGTTCCTACATCCTGCACACAGATGCAGTAAGATTTAAAAATTTACGAAACATGATAAAAGTTGAAGAAAAGTATATTATGTGCTATAGAAAAATAAGGTAATGAGTGCTGCAAAAATAGAATTTGCAAGTGCTGAAAAAAAGGACAGCAGCCGCCAGACACAAAAATGATGATCTAATCAGAACATAAACAAAAATATATTCTTATTTGAACAAGGAAACTCAAAATAATCAACTCAAGGGCAACGTCTTCACTGAAATTGGCAGATTCAAGGAAACGACTAACATTCTTTCTATAGGATCTAGATCTATGAAAATTGGCCTACAAATGTATTTTCAGAAATAAATAGGGGTCATTTCTATTATTTATCCTATTTTTGTCATAATTTAGGAGAAAATGAAGGTAAATAAGGGGGGAAAATGGGCATTTTTCAAGAGACTGAGATATTACATTATGCTGAAATTTTCTGGCAAGATGCTATGGAAAATGTAAATGTTATGAAATTGCTGACATACTTTTCAAAATAGGAAGGGATAAGACTGCTTTAATATGCCCAGTGACAAAGATTCAATGGTGAATGTTTACGACAGGACACTAATGGATTGTTATATATTTGCCTGTATATTGGAAATAAGATCAAAATAAACAACTTTTCTTCTATGCACTTTCCATCACAAATTAGTATTTAATTAGTTATAGCAATATAAAAATGCAAACAATTCAAATGCCCCAAGTGATGCCATGGCTGCAGCGTCGTGAGGGATGTCATGGCTGCGCTGATGTGTACTTACCATTTGCATAATTGAATTATTTAAGAATGATCTGCAAATTTCTAGAAAAGAAGGATAAAGCAATTGCATTTCCAGGTTAGTACAACGGTTGGTCAATATGCAGTTTAATGCAATCACGGAAATTAAAAATTATGTTTCAAAGAATCACTACAGAAATTTGTTTAAAAATATTTTATAAGAATGACGGTCAGCTTGCTGATGCATTATTTTTGAGATATAACAATAATTACGTTCAGATAGGAATAAAATTATATAGTCGATTGCTTAGTTGCCACATTGTTGGGTCATGCCCACTTTTTTGGTGGGACACACCCACTTTTTGGCAGAAGAAGAACAGCGTCGTTTTGGGTAAGTTAAGGTGAGCTATTTTAAGTTGATTTACATGATTTTATTCAACTAACCTAACCTCACCCAGTGTTACATCACTACCATATTACAGCACATTTACGTGTCTGTTCCTTCACTTTTATATAGTGTTCCTATAACTTCACAGTTGAATAATTCAAAAATTACGCATCAGCAAGCAGAATGTCATTTGTGTAAAATGTTCTTAAATGTGTTTTTTTAGTGATTCTTTGAAATAGAACTTTTAATTTCCATAAATGCAATAAACTGCATATTGACCCAACGGTTCAAGTCTAGTCTAGTCTAGTCAGAAATTCGAAATCGGTCAAATTTTTTTTATTGCTCAATTCGGTAGAGCAATGCACAGTTGATCAGCAGTAAAAATGTGGAAGCATCTGACGCACCTAAGGCGCGTAAACGTAGGGAGAAGAAGCGGCGGGAAGGGTGGCATGGCATGTCAACGCTCTTGTGCCATATCATTTCACCTAGATATTGCTCACCGACTGTTTATTTCTAAAGATATATGTTTTTATCATTCAGCTGTTCAAGAACTGGTACAATTCGGCAACGTCAAGTGCTCGGTACCTTCCGTGGACCACTATAACTCGGTAAATACTGATTTACAACAGAAAGTGCATAGAAGAAAATTCGTTTATTTTGATCTCATTACCATTAAACAAGCAAGAGAAATTGGAAAATCGATTAGTGTCTGGTGGTAAACATAAACCAATTCAACAGAATATAAGTGACTAAGTCTTCATATTTTTCTAAACATTGAGAAAAAAAATCTAAATTGAATTACCTAACCAACTGAATGTACAATTTAAGCAACTACTTTACTCTTTTTATTCATTTGGTCTACCAATCTATAAATTATATCCTTCTGAGTCTTTCATATAGTTGGTTTTGCTGTTTAGGCGAGCATATGACCATCAATTCAAACATGGATTCACCCACTACTAAAAGATGGTAACTTCTTCCTCCTGTACGTCATAAGCTATCTAACCCTAACTACTCCTATATCCACACGATGGTCATCGGTTAGTCAAACTTGCACAGTAATGCTTTGAACTAGTTAGCTTAGTCCAATGAATGATGAACTTGAACTTGAAATTGAGGGCCGACAGTGTCGGGGCCTTTTTAACGGCCTGCAATTCCCTCCTCACTACTCACACACACAAAAAAAGAGTTCAGCACCTGCGTACCAGACTTATCCACTAAACTACTCAGGATCCACCAATCCTTGTCACAAACTCCCATTAGACGGCATCACTGGGATAACCAGT
>JACJUY010000800.1:113755-130616 GCA_014220935.1 Platorchestia sp. MABIK
GGGGGGGGGGGGGTTCTTATTAAGGAGGGAGGGGTGTAATATAGTATAAAAACGGGAGTTACTAGTTAGAGAGGTCTCTTGGTGGCCACGCTGCGGATGGCAACACTCGCAGTCAGTTCCCCTCCAGACTTGATATCGTCAACAGTAAAATGTCAGCCATGTGTGTTCCTAAAGGGCCGTTTACACTTGGGGACATTTTGGCGGTGAGGCGCGACACGTGTACACGAGGCTCACCATTGAGGCTCTTATTTGTGTGTGTATATACATAATGGTTCGCTCCAGCAAAGAAGAAAGATTGAAAATTCTGCAAGCCCACATTAAGACGACGTCAATAGAAGTGCAACGTGACTACAGAATCCATTTTCAAACAAGGATCAGTCCTTCTAAAAATACAATTACACAAAAAGAAAAACACAAGAAAACAACATTGTTAAGAGATCGCTTTCCAAATCATTTAATTTCACGATTTGGGAACATCCAGTGGTCCCCTCGTTCTCCAGATTTGACCCCATGCGAGTTCTTCTTGTGGGGCTACCTCAAGTCACGAGTTTATGGAACAAATCCAACAAATTTACAAGAACTTAAAAACAACATTTCTTCTCTCGCCAGATACACTAAGGAGCGTTATGGAAGCAACAATGAAAAGATCCCTTATTTGTCAAAACAACCGTGGCAGATATTTAAAGGATATTATATTCAAAACATTGTGTTAATAAACTATTTAATTGTTGTTTTTTTCCAATAAATCAAGTTTCAATTTTCCAGCGTTCATAGTTTTCTTTTTATTAGCAAATTAAAAGGGTCAGTTACTTCTGGGCCACCCTGTACACACCTATGCATCTAGGCAATCATATGATAATACATTTGTGTTCTACGAAACATTGTGTGATGCATTGAAATATAGGATAATGAGCAAACGAGGTTCGTAACTATTTTTCAGTATGTGCTACAGCTTATAATTTCTAATGAAATATTGTAACGGAAAGATCATTGGTTGATAAGCATGTTATTTGTTATATATGGGTCATCACACAACAAATACATTTTTTCATAAATGCTTTACAATAATAAAGTGAAATGA
This sequence comes from Platorchestia sp. MABIK, assembly GCA_014220935.1. Taxonomy (NCBI): domain Eukaryota; kingdom Metazoa; phylum Arthropoda; class Malacostraca; order Amphipoda; family Talitridae; genus Platorchestia; species Platorchestia sp. MABIK. Next base: position 114,837 of record JACJUY010000800.1, read on the forward strand.
CGTGTTAGGTTGTGTTCGAAGTTGAGAGTGAAAAAGGGCGGTATTTATAGTTGCTAGTCCAGTGCACACAAACAAACATCGGCATCTACGGATGCTTTATTTCCAATTGAAGCATGATACATTTCACCTTTTACATTGGTTTTTCAAATGCCTTATAACTAACACCAGGACGCCATGACGCTTTCTCCGGGTCAAAGACCGGTACCCATTTCAGACACCTGGGTAGAGTGAGGTATTGTGCTTAGAATTTTTTCTCCTATTCCCAACAGAGAAAATCGCCACCAGCGCCGAGACTCGAACCCGCGTTTCCCGCACGGAGTCAGGTCCGAAAGCCACACGGCTATGACGAGCACACAGGTATGTGTGCACGGGCGTGGTGTCGATACTGCAAAGAACTATTTAACCCATCATTCACCAAGAAAGATATGGTCGGATGTTGGTGTTTCGAAGTCTGTCACTAATCGAAATCTACTTAATGTTAAGAAGTAACCCTTCAGAAAGCCTGGTCCTACATCCCAAACACTTTTTGTTTTTAGCAATGCGTCACATGAATTATACTTTTCTTAGTCACCTGTATTTTAAATGCATTACCAGAATCCGACTACCGCGACAAAGAGGAACTCATTTTGTCGTGCTTTTCTCCGAATCATGTTTTCGACAATTTTCATAGGTAATACGATAACCATGTATGAATAGCAATTAAGGATCTACATCATTTGTCTCAACACTTAATTAACATGGGTATTACGATAACCATGTATGAATAGCAATTTAGAATTTAAATCACTTGTCTCAACACTTAATTAACATGGGTATTACGATAACCTTGTATGAATAGCAAATAATGGTCTCTGTGTTAAGGTATTTTAACACGATTTTTGCTCTTATTTCAATTTAAATGTGCGCAAACGAATACATTTTTCAACTAAGCGTTACGAGGATTGTGTTCTCTTAGTAACTTATTTCAAATGCACTGTCAAAATCAGATTAGGCCAAGGAAAAGAACTCATTTTTGATGTGATTTTCTGTCAATCATTTTTTGATTCAACATTTTACACGTGTATCACGATACCAATGTGTTATTATCAGTTAAGGATGTTTTAGGTTAAGGTGTTTCAAAAACCAATGTATCGACATTTCATGTTTGTACTTAATTGGAAATAAATGTTTTTCTTTTTCTTTTCTTTCTTTCTTTTGAGCAAACATTTGTCCCATTTCCCAATATACGCATGCATGTTACTCGGAGGTATGATGATGAACATTATGCCAGGAAAACAACCACCCTTGACTCCATGACGCAAGGTATACATACGTTTGGAATGGGTTGAAATACACGTGACGACTGATAAGAAATGGGTGATATTCACAGATGAGACTAGAGCAACTCTGGACTGGCTTGACGGCTGACCAAACCATGCGGCTGACGTAGGGAAAAGGGCCAGAAATAGCCAAAAGTATCATTATCGTTTTCGTCGCAGCGAATAGGAATGATTTATAATAAACTGGGCAGGAATAGTTGAAAATGATCTGATTGGACCGTTTAGAGTACTGGAAAGTGGAAAGGTAATTTCTGTGTCCTACTGTCAGCTCCTGGAAGTACATCTGGTCCCATGGTTGGATGACATGCCTCTGCAAAGGCGCAAAATGTTTGTGGGTTAGCATAATAACGCCCCGCCTCACTCTGTGAAGAGCACGCGATTTCCTAGTCACGCTGGGGTTCGTTGGCAAGTGTATTGGCCACTTTGCTCTCCCGATTTGAACCCAATCGGAAACTCGTAAGGGATTCTGAAAAATGACATTTACAAGAATTATAGGCAATGCACTTCACAAGAAGATTTATGAAGAGCTTTTCAGATACCTGCTAGCAATGTGCCTCATGTTAAAAAAAGGAAAATTAACTAATTCTGTTCGTCATGGTGAAGGTTCATTGAACACGTGGCTCTTTTGTACGGTATTGTTTGTTTGTTTTGTTTGTTGTACCATGTATCTTAATTTGATTGAGTTAAGTAAACATGATGAAATGATATGTAACTACTGTTACCCACGCTCCGCACTGCCTTCTTCTGAAAATCAATTGTTGTCCACGTGAACACTAGTATCGTAGCACGGCTTCATCTTTCACGCAATCATGCGGCATTTACTCGTCCCGAGGGAAATCAGCTATTCTGAAAACCTAACGAAGGTGTTGAGATGCGTTAAACATGCACTTAACATGAGGTATCCATAAATTCAAATAACTGGAAACGTAAAAAGTTAGGTTATGCTGGGTAGCGTGGCACGGGTGCGTGGAAGACTTTACAAGCGTATGCGTCTAAAAGTGATGTTGAGCGACAAATAAATGAAATTGGGGAAACTGAGTGGGAGAACAGAAATTGGTGCTCTCATTCTTCATTGACTCGTGAATGTTTACGCTAAATTAAAGTTAATGAATATTATCGAGGAAAAGGTGTTACCATTTATGTTCAAAACGGGTGCGTTCTGGGCATTTTCAATGTTGCTTTACTTGAAAACAAAATAACACAGTGAATGACGGATCAGTAATAAAAGAAGATAGAATGTTAAGTGTCACACCCAATAATTATAGTCAATGGATGGCAAGTTTCAAAAGGAAAGCCGATGATGGTTAAAGTTACTAGTCTATCAATTGCTACGTCAAAATTCTACCGTTAATTTTAGCTTGAGTACTCTAATGTTCCATTTTTAAGAGAAAGTTCTCCAGGAAAAAATTACAACAAATGCGCCAAGTGGGTGCCCATGAAAATTAATTGCTACCAAAGCACATTTTTTAGCATTTTTTATTTAAAATTCAGGGTTCACTTCATTTTGGTTTCACCAGCTACAACCAAGTAACGGAAATATTGCATTGTTCAGTTATTTTGCAGGTTAAAATCTTATTTGATTTGCTGTTACTATTGCGGTAACTGCGAAAAGTGAGAAACAGAAAAATTGTTTATTTCAACGAGAGCATTCTAGAGGATGTCAGGATCACGGACGGTAATCCTTATATCAAAGTCGCGAAAAATTTCATTAAAAAGCTAAAAATGTGGAGTCACGAAAACGGACTCAACTAACTAAAGGTTCTTCGCTATTTTTCATGCAAATTAATAATACAGGAAGCATTTTGATATATAACATTCTGTTTTATTCTAATGATTTTCAATTTTAGAGTTTTTTATTACCGCCTCTCTAGGATAAGCTGTGTGGTACGATATTATAATTAATGCTTTAGTGAAGTACTTTATTGTTATGCAACAAATGCTAGAACTTATTTTGAAATGCTGGCATTTTTCTATTTCCATACCTGCATGAATTACTTAGAAAGAAAGAACGAAAAGAAAAAACGTAGAATAGAGGCCAATCCTAAAAATGCTTATTTTAGGTGACCATAACTTGCTTTCTCATCGCCGTTTTAAGTCGCATCTCGTTACAATTCTTTTTGATTGTGTATCATAGTGTATAGACATACACGTAGGCAAATTGGCATGGCACCACTATTGAATTCATGAGGAAAATCAAATTATTAATAAACTCAAGACGTTTAAACCTCAGCTTATTTGAATATCATAAGTTCATCAACGATTTTTGGTATATTTGTTGTTGTAGGTACTACTTATGTATGGAACGTAATTACGTCACACGTAGTATTCTTAGAGGGTCAAGGCTATAAATGGTTTCCTTTCTACTGTATCTTAGCTACTACGTTTGTTGTACACGATTGAACGTAGCGTCAAAAAACACTTGCATTTTTATTATGAGGCGAATAAAGCGTTGTCAGTCATCAGTGAACTATGATATGAAGTGTTTATGTGTTCTCTCTTTAATTTTTCTACAGCGAAAGGAGACAAATGACCAAGGCGAGCCGCAGTGACACTGTGACAGCTGGCTACTAGCCTACTACTCAACTAACTTCGCTGAGGTATTGGCCGCACTGGCTGGCTGTGGCTCAAAACCTCAGAGGCATCGGACGAGTGAGTCTTCAAACACGTCGAATGGGCTATGTGCGTAGTAGTGTCACTCTGAAAGTAGTAGTTTTTTACCATCATCAGTAAGTAGTAAATGTACCACGAGAGAATTGAAAAAATGCAATTTCATTAAAAAAAATTATTGAGTGAAAACTCATGAACGTTCAATTATCTTTTCAGGAAAATCAGCCAATCACATGTTGCGGAGCTTTCATAGCGCGAAAACGCGATGAGTCACCTTGCCCACCAGAGGTCGCTGTAAAAATAAGATACTTGAACAATTTAGTTGCTGCTATATTAATACATCTCTGGCATTTCGGTTTAACTAAGGTATAAGAGAATTGATTACTAACTCCTTAGTGACATATTTTGCTATTGATATCCTCTATAGATTTATTTTGAATCATGGAAGTCATCACACTATTCCCATCACCTTCTTCACGCGGGTTTATTTTCATAGACACGAAACTGAAAACAAAGATTCCGGTCATAAATAAAATAGTTGCAAGTAATTTAATACATCTGTTTTTTCATTGCTTCGGACGATTTTTGAATCTGACACCTATCTTAAATTTAAGCATCTCTATAAAGATGGCGTAAAAACAAGGCTCAGTTTACTATACCAGACATGAATGCAAATTTAAATACGTTTAAAATCTATTGGAGGGATTTTCTCTGTATTTCAAGTCTTTTGTCGATAACATTAGTTGTGATACATACTATGTTTGATATGTTAGTGGCAGTACGTGTTTTGAGATCGAGTTTCCTTAGTATGCCACTGGTAGTGATGAGTGTTGGTAGTGTAAGTGTAATGCTACTTTGGAGTTGAAATATGTAGTTTTATTGCTTGACGTTATTTGTTTTAGGGAAAATTTTTACATAAATACTTCACTATGATGCAGGTGAGGCTGGAGCTACAATAGTTTTCTTAGATTTTCCGTTGAGTTGCTTGTAATTCTCGGTGAAACTCGTTACGTGTTGAACCATGGAAGGATGGGGCTACTACTGGGCCATTTTGCTCGTATGCTTGATCTTTTGTTTGCTATTGACAACTCTAGGGAGTTATGTCCGCCTAAGCTCTGCTTAATTACTATATTGCGATCAAACTAATGATGGTGCGTGGAACTTTATTGCTGCATTCAAATTTGAAGGAGACCAAAATTGAGCTTAGTCTTGCAGTATCGCAGTTAAAATGAAAACGAGGTTCTTTTCATATATGCATGCCTCTTTGCACGCAACTTTCTAGTGTCATCTTTCATTTTAACCATTTTTCAATGCCATTTTATAACCCTGATAATCCGATTACGCTGATTAGGTGATCTATGTGACCATATTGCGTAGGTTTCAACTACCGCAGCATCGAGCGACACAAAATGCAAGAGAAACGTATGATGCGTTAGGTGCTGGTATGTACGTAAAATTGATTGCCTTTGCAGTATAGTTTTCTCGTTAGTTGCTTATTATTAATGAAGGTAGCATTTAATACATTCGCTGGTATTGTGATAGTTAAGGATTATGAGATTTAGGCTTACGATAACCCTGCATTGGATGAGTTGCGTTCAATCATGTGGTGCCGATGAGTTAACGCTATTAGTCTAAAACTTATCAATACTATTAATCTAAGCATTTAGCTTTGTAAAGCTTCATTGTTGTGATTCTCATTAAGAACAAATGATATGGGAATGGGCACTTCTAGTAGTGTACTTGTGTGGGAGTATAATTATTGAAGAATTATTTTCAAATTTTAATTGGCAGATGTATTAAGATTTGAGGAATGAAAATGTTTTTGCTCGGCTTACTGTACATTTTTGATTATGTGTTCTTGTTTTATTTGTCTTCATATATTCTGTGTTGAATAAAAATGCAAGGAAATACAGTATGAGATTTTATTTGTGCTTCAATAAATCATTATAGTGTATAGTAGAGTGATATTTGATGCAAAACTATCCATTTATGAAGATCAGATAAGCTTTACAGAAAGATTTCCTCAGGAGATACTGTTAGGTTACTCTAGCAATAGAAAAGCCTTAGGGACTTCTATTTTTCATGCCCTCTTTGCTTCTTTCATTTTTGTGCTTACTGTGTTGTCTCTTCTTAGTATTTTTTATCTTTCTTCCTAATTGACTTCTATTTGCTGGATTTTCTGTGTGTAGATTCTACTGTTTCTCAAATCTACTTTATGTGGTTCCTTCCTTTTTTATTGGGAAAACATATATGCAGTTAAAATGAAGCCTTTAATTACTATACTGCTACTAGCTGAAAGATTGACTCAAGTTTTTGTTGTGATACAAAGAAACAAATATAATCAGGTACATTTTCTGGAATTTTCTTCAATTTCAATAAAAATAGGAGAGCAAAAATCACTGATAAAAATTTCATTGTACTGAGAATGTTTCGGGCTAAAACCCATCATCAGCTCATTAAAAGAATCTGAAATATATCACTGAAATAGAAATGAACATAGATGTACAAACAGACAAACACGAAAACAAAAGTAAAACAAAATAAAAAAGTAAAAATGCAGTAAACAACACGAAACACAACTAAGAACCTAAAATGCTAAGAGGATATGAACTCAACTGGTTATTGAGTGAAGGCTTGCATTTAAAAATGAAAAGAGATTCTAAAATTCTAAGATCTAAAACACTTGAAGCTACACGTACTATTTTAAAAAGAAACATTGTTGATTTTTAGATCACTATACATCATGCAATTTTATAATTTATATGAGGATATAAATAAAATATTGTGATTGAAGAAATTGTATAAATGTTTAATCTTTTTGATTTTTAAGGGGACATCAAGAGCTGCTGGTAATTTTTTCACTATTTTAGTGGCAACATATTATTTTGTGTAAATAAATATGCAGGCAGAAAAGCATACTGACAAACAGCGAGTTAATGCACAGATGCAAGTTGAAGGAGCTGCAGTGGTTCTCAAGAAAATCACCTCAAAAAGCCTTGAAATGCTTCATTCAACAATATTTTAAGAATATAGCAAGTACCATGTGGTTAAAAGCATGTCATCTAGCCTTAGGTACATGTAGTTATCTCATAGCATGCTGAGTTATTACCTGTTTAATTACCTGTTTGTGGTCAAAGATGTTGGACTGTTGAAATTTTACTTCAAGTGTTATTTATGTTGTCATTAAACTTTTCAATGTTATACTTAACCATTTCTTTAAATCCTCAAGTTTAGTTTATATGTTTCTCATTAGTTGAGGCTTAGTTAATGCAAAATTAGTGTAATACAATTTAGAGATAAGGGGTGATTAAAAACTCTCTTTACTATTGCCACATTACTGTTAAATTACAAGTGTAACATGTTTGTTTTTGTTCACAGCCAGAAGATCCTCCCTTCCTGAGTGTGGGCACTGAGGTTTCTGCTAAGTACAAAGGAGCTTTCTGTGAAGCTAAGGTTCACAAGGTCGTCAAATGTGTCAAAATTAAGGTAAGGGATTGTTGTTCCTTTCATTTATGTATTGCACTTGGTTTTCTTATGCATTTCTAATTTAGTGTACTTCAGCTTGATGTGTGTATGGGTTTATTCAGATTTTTGGGATTTGGAATGTTTGCTCTATGAAAAAATGAAATAGTTGTGCTTAGTGATGAGTATTGGTAACCTGTTTCATTTTCAACATAGGGTTGGGCATCATTCTTAGGATTTTATATCATAGTAATAAATACTTTTCTGACAAATCTTCTTTAGAATCTTGGTAGCTAATGTATATTTAAATTTTTTCCTTTTCATTTTCTTTTCATGTTATCTAGATGACTCATTTCATGTATGTTGGTCTGCATGGATTGTGCAATGCTTTCTGAACATGATATGGGGCATGTTTCATGAAATGAATATTTATTGCGTGATTGTGTATGGTTATTCAATCATATACATACAGTTGTTTGCAAAATTATCTCCATTAATTGTGCCAAGCAGAGTTTGTGTTAGAATTTTCTTCTACCTTGTTACTGAAAACATGGTAAAAATGTAGAGGAATAAATAAGTTATCAAAGTTTAATCAGTGGATATATATTCTTGAAAAAACAAATTAATAGTTCATATACAATGACTGCATTTGAGTGTAAAGCTTGTGAATCATTAATGATACCTATTTTCATGGTAAATTCTAACAATTTCTTTTGATGGCAGGTTACCTACAAGGGAGGCCTGGGAAGCCATGTGGTGTCTGATGAGCAGATTAAAGGCATGCTTAAGGTGGGGAGCTCTGTGAAGGCCATGCATCCAGACCGGGCCAACCATCAGGATGCCACCATTGCTAAGATACAAGACTGCAGCCAGTACACTGTTGGTGAGTGGGCCAGCTGCTGGTGGTGTATGTTGGGAGGTGTGGTGTGTATGTTGTGAGGTATGGTGTATGTTGTGAGGTGTGGTGTATGTTGTGAGGTGTGGTGTATGTTGTGAGGTGTGGTGTATGTTGTGAGGTGTGGTGTATGTTGTGAGGTGTGGTGTATATGGTGTGAGGTGTGGTGTATATGGTGTGAGGTGTGGTGTATATGGTGTGAGGTGCGGTGTGTATGGTGTGAGGTGTGGTGTGTATGGTGTGAGGTGTGGTGTGTATGGTGTGAGGTGTGGTGTGTATGGTGTGAGGTGTGGTGTGTGAGGTGTGGTGTGTGAGGTATGGTGTGAGGTGTGGTGTGTATGTTGTGAGGTCTGGTGTTGCTGGTGTAGAGTGTGTGCGATGTTGCTGGTGTAGAGTGTGTGCGACGTTGCTGGTGTAGCGTGTGTGTTGTTTCTTGTGTGTAGCGTGTGTGTTGTTTCTTGTGTGTAGCGTGTGTGTTGTTTCTTGTGTGTAGCGTGTGTGTTGTTTCTTGTGTGTAGCGTGTGTGTTGTTTCTTGTGTGTAGCGTGTGTGTTGTTTCTTGTGTGTAGTGTGGCTAGTGTACAATGAGTGTTGTGTGTGACAATTACTGCTACATTTACTTATAAATTACTTTAATGCTTTAGTAGTGACAGCGTCATGTAATATAGCAAAATTTAAGTAATAGTTTGTTTCCAAGATTTGAATGCAATTTTTTCATGTGTGGTAATTTTTGGGAGAGTTAGATGCTACTTGTGGATATTCTACTTTTAAAAATGCAGTTTTTATGCAACTATAAATGGTTGCCTTTAATTGATTTAGAAATTAATTGAATGATGTTTGAATAATTTTCTTACTAAGAGAGTGGAATGCTATTTTAATGTATGACACTGTGGAATGCTATTTTAATGTATGACACTTTAATGTATAACACAGGAGTAGAGTTTTTACACTCTTATTTTGACTGCAAATTGAAAGGTTTTGGCTGACCAATTTGCAGGTGTTCAAATGGATGTCTGGCTACTGACAAAACTTATAGGGGTATTTCCTCTGCATTGCTCATCCTGCTGATACCTGAGTGTCAGTTTACTTCTGAGAACTTGCCTTCTTCAATTAGGTACAGAGAGATAAAGTAGTGTCTGTTGTGTAATGAGTGGTAAGTTTTAAAGTAAAGCAAGCTTATTTTTATTTTTCTGACCTTGAAGATGCGAGTGTTCCATTTCAGCTAAATTGCGTGAATTATTCACCTATTGAAATCTTTTTCACATATTCAGTGCTGAAAAATTCGATTTATACAAAATTTACGACCAAGTTGCTCCAGAGCTCAGTCCCTTATAAATTGCAGTAGGGTGATCCATTTATTAGACTGCAAAAATTGATATATTTTTTTGGATGTATGTATACCTAAAGGCATGAGTGCGTATTACCATTTTCATATGACAGATAAAATTGATCATGTGCATTTTACTTGCCAGACTGCAGTTTGAACCAGAGTTAACAATTTATGATTGCCTATTTATTCCGGCAGTGTTCGATGATGGTGACATCACTACCCTCCGGCGGACGTCGCTCTGTCTGAAGAGCGGGCGCCACTTCGCCGAGAGCGAGAGCCTGGACCAGCTCCCGCTCACACACCCTGAGCACTTTGGCAGCCCCGTGGTGGGGAGCGGGGGGCTGGGCAGAAGGGGAGGCACTCGGCGCCACCACAAGTCGGGCGGGGGCAGGCATAAGTGAGTGGGGAGCAGGTGGAACATTGGATCACGAATACAGCAGATGTGAGGGATGAGGTGGAACATTTTATCATGAGTACAGCAGAAGTGAGGGATGAGGTGGAACAGGGAGCTGATTGTATCACGAATACAGCAGAAGTGATGGAACAGGGAACTGATTGTATCACGAATGCAGCTGAGGTTATAGTTCCAGTTCAAGATCCTAACTGGAACTATTTCTTATGCTGTATTCGTGATACAATCAGTTCCAGTTAGAGGTATGTTTAATGCTGGCAGCTTGGGTGTGATTAGATGGGTATAAGTTTGGTTGCTGTTTGTTTGTCTGAGTTAACGTGTTTTTCTTTTATTGTTGTTAGCTCTGGTCTTATGTGGACTGTGAAATAATGCTTAACATATCTACGATGGAGCTTGTTTACATTTTGAGCTGTGAAAACTTCTCAGAGAAAACTATAATGTAGAGTTGAAAATAGAATGCCAATGGGTACGTTTAAAGCTGACCAACAAGCCTTGTAATTGCAGTCCATGTAAATATTTTCAAACAACATTTTAGTCTTCTAAGAGATTAGATTCTCTCATCAGTGGTTTAGTATTACATGTAGTTCCATACCTGACTTCCCAAAAGAGACTCTCATTGCTAAGCTGTTGGTTTGTTGCTTAATCCAGCTATGTGAGTGGTAGTTGACATGTATTTTCTAAATGTTCCTTCATCGTTATTACTTGTACCTTTACAAGTGAAAAAAACTATGAAAGAAACAATCTTTTGTTGTGTTGGGTGCAACCGTATTTTTCTTGGATGTATCATTATGTTTTCATTACCTTGAGATAAAATACAAAATTCAAGTACATATCAGAATTTAATATTTGCTGCCTTAATAACTGCACAAGTGTCGGGACCTGCAATTATAAAGGAATTACTCGAGCATATTCATTATTTTTGCTGGTAATTTAATCCTTCAGCTCAATTGCCCATACTTTTGCGCTTCTTCTGTTTTACTACTTAGCTAAAAATGGAAAGCATTACAGGCTCCTCAGAGTATTTTCTTGCCCACAGAGCAAAGTGCATTTTTAATAAAAGTTGATGGTTGGACGTTTCGTTTGGCGGGTGACTGTAGTGAAGTATTTAGGCTTAAAAATGCCTCAACATTCCTATTGTCTAAAAGTCCTTACAATAAAACCTAAAGTCCTAGAAAGTAATACCTAATAGTGCCAGGAGATGCTTTAAAGTTTTAGAAACAATGCTTAAAAGTCTAAGAAATTATGATTGAAACTCTTCAAAAAAATGCCCCAAAGTTTTCGAATAAATGCCCTGTAGCATGTAATCCACATCTAGGATTTTTGAAATTAACAATAATTTGCAATGTATTTGTGAGCAGCACGAGTGGAGGGTCGGGCTCAGACAGCAGCGGCTCTTCAGACGAGGAGGAAGATGTGCACAAGACGCACCGCTCGCGCAGGGAGGAGTGGGAGCAGGACATTAGCAAGGTCTGTTTGTGGTTGTACTTTACCTTGCTATTTTACTATCGTTAAAGCTGCGCTAAATATTAAGTAGAAAATAGAGTAACTTCAACTTCTTGTTGATAATGTCAAGAGGGATTTGTGTGGAGCTCTACGTAGATCCGCTATTTTTTTGGAGTATCTCGGTATTTCACTTCAATATTGAAGCTGGCATACTTGAGCAATTTTTTTCTCATGTGTTCAGGGATTGTTTCATTGTGCATGATTTTGTAGGGGAACTCAATTTGCTGTGATGAGCCATTATGTTAAAGTACTCTGGTAATTTTTTACTTTATTCCCAAAGGATACTTGTTCTCAGGATAGATAGTGTTTTCAAGAGGAACTGGTCAGATCTCTTGTTAGAAAGGTTTTGGTAAAAAATATACTTACCTCTACAATCTGGCTGTGGGTGAATTTTTTGCTATCCCAAGTATATACTTCTGTAACGCAGTTGTACGATTAAAACATTTGCTGTTCAAAAGTGTCCCCGGGCATTTTCATCCTTGTTCCAGAAAGAGTTACAATTTCAAATGAACAAGTACTTCTGAGAAAATGTTCATTTGATTTTGGAAGCGTAGCTATTATAACATAACTGCTCTATGTCTGAACCCATCAGCCATATGGACTTTGTTGTGGCCGTACTGCTGCAATTTTAAGAGGCTATTCTTTAGCTTTGAACATGTATCCAAGTTACCTCTTCCTGCTTACGTGCTGGCTTGACCGTTTGAATACCCTGAAGAAATAACTGAAGTCCTTATTTCTAAAGTTGTCTCTTTAATTTTAGTTTGGCGTTCACCTGTATTTTATGCTGTTGAGAATAGTGGTTGTGGTTGACGTGGTGACGAGTAGTGCTTATTTGTGCGCTACAAGGTTATAGGTCGTAATGTTCACATTTAAGACCTATCACCTTTTTCTTGTTCCAAGTGCTTCCTAAGCAACTGAGTTTGGTAAAGCTCTGTTGAGGAGAGCATCAGTTTTCGTTTTTTCAAGAACCTTTTTCTGGCTTTCTGCAGTCCTCTTTTAAGCATCATTACTTTCTTCTCCAATTATAATGTTTCATGAACTTCCTTCTTGACGTACTGTTTTATGTGCATGGGATCTTGTGTGGGAATACACCTTGCGCATAAATTCCACGTTCCCTCAGCTCCATACTGAATTGTGCTAATCTCCTTCCTTAATTTAATGCACATTTGTTGTAGTTAAGGAGTAGGGAGGTTTGAACCAACTTGGAATCTAATCTGATGAGAATGATTTTTTTCCATGAAATTGTTGTACATCAATTGCTTGTATGACTTTTTCTTCTGACTTGGTTAAAAGTTGCGTTTGCTCTGTGAGGTGTCTGTATTCTAGAAGGATGAAATAATGTATCATTGCATTCATAAAAATATTCCAGAGTTCTGTTGTATAAAATTCATAATTAATTTTTTGATAACAAATTTTAAATTCCTTGTGTATTTTGGATTCCTGATTGTTTTCTAGTAAGCGTTTAAAATATTGAATTTCTTGTATGTTTTGGATTCTTTCTTCTTTCTAGTTGTGGCTTGGTGCTAAGGCCAGCCACAAATCAGGCTATGGACATTCAGCAATATGACAACTTTAATTTGCCCAGCTTTAGACTTCTGTTTAGTGCTCACCAAGTTCTACCATGAAATTGAGCTTGTGGTTTCCACACATTGCTTACCATTCCAGATGTATGACAAAATTTGTGTTTCCGTTAAGTGCTCAGAAATTTCTTCCAACACAAAATCAGCGTCAAGTATTTGTTACGTTGGCCACTCACGTGTTGCTAAGCTTGTGCTCTTCTGTTATAGTAAGAAAGTTATTGCTCCGGCAGGTGGTGTGCGTAGAAGCATGCGACAACAAAAAGAAGCAGCGCGACAACTGGTTTCCTGGTCTTGTGGTGGCACCAACTGCTCAGGATACTGTCAGGATAGACACCAGGAAAGATTTCCTCGTACGGAGCTTCCAGGACGGCCGATAGTGAGTTCACTTCATGACATGACCGAAATGTGGATGAAACCTTGGGTGTGCGAGGAATAGCTGTCAATTTCACAATAACTTAGCTTACACAATTCATATTCTAGCTTTTCCATTTGGTTTCCAAGAGAGAATACTATTTTCCACTTTGTCTACTTGCGTTTGGTGTTGTAGAAACCTAGGTAAGCGTGAGCATGTGCTCTTTGGAATGAACATCTGAGTGTTCATGGTCTTCAGTGTTGTTAAGCATTCCTGTGTGGTGTACCTCCTACTTCCTGCTGGGTTAGCAATGATTGTTGCAGGAAACCTGCCTTCTTAGTAAGCAGCAGGTTGTGATTTATCGGTGCAATCTTTTATTCTCTTGTCTTTCTGGTCTTTTTTTGCCATAGACCCATTTGTTTTACAAACAAGTGGTATATTTACGTTTTTAGGTGCTAATTGTCTCTATTGTACTACTGAATTTTTTATAATGTTTCTTGGTTGTACTTTTATTGTTCTCATTCTCCTTTGTTCTATGTAGAGTGGTAACTCAATATATTGTTGTTCCAGGTTAACATTCCCTCAGAGCGATATAAATATTGTTTATGAGAATTAGCGTTCCAAGGGGGAGTATGTGAGGTCCTGAGCTAAAGATTAAGTAGGCCTTCCTTTTGTTGAAATAGCGCAGGGTTTTAATTTTTTTACAGACCATCGTATTTCGGTTTACGTCTGTCCTGTTTTTCAGCCCCTACCAGTTTCTTCTTCTACTTTTATCTCGTTTCATAAACTACTTTCTCAACTTATGTTTCTCTCCACCATGTGCTTAGAACCAGATTGAAATATTCAAATGCATGAACAAAAACACACACCGGCTATTAGTACATGGTATTGATATTCTTAGTATTCATAAATGTTCGCATTTTAACTAACATAAATATCATTTTCGGTGAACTGTGTTGCAAGCATCAAATGCGCTTAGCGATTGGCTGTTGAAAACTCACAAATGTTTTACATTTTTGAAATTTTCTAGTCGTTGTATTTTATTTTTGTTCTATTTCATCCAGTTACACGGTGCCAAAGAAAGAAGCGACGACATTCACCAAGGAGCTCGGTGCTAAAGTCACCCTAGGGAGCCTGAAAGCTGCTGTGGACAAGGCTATGGAGTACCTGAACACAGATGTGCTGCCACCCCACTGGGACAGAGACGTGCTCTTTGGTATGGACATCTCAGAGCAGGACACCGACGGCACTGAGTCTGATGTGAGTGCCATCAAGTTGAGACATTTTCTCAGTTGCTAGTGTACACGGCCGTCAAAAATGACAGGATTCGTTATTTTCTTTAGAAAAATCTTCCAGATTTAGATGACAAACCAATATGTCCATCCTAATGCAACCTGCAATGAAAATATCTTGTACTTGTACACTGGTGAAACTCGAATCGTAGATACGCTCGTTAAGCATCCTTTAAGAGCGTGAAGGAAAGATGGACCTACCAATTTAATGTGTTCCATGAGATTCGTATTGTAATAACAGGAGAAATAATGTACCAAAAAATATATAAATTTACTCATTTATGCGTTTAGGGAGACACCTGGCATTTTATTACATTTGTAAGTAGGATGCCGACTGTTGTACTCCCTGGGATTCGTAAGGAAGAGCTCTTTAGTGGGATAACAAACAAACGTGAACTTGATATTTCTGATGTGATACTGATGTTTGTGACAGTGAGACTGTGGAGAAAAATAGTTTTGCTCATTCGTGAAAGAAATATTTGTTACCACTGTATTTCCTCTCGTAAAAGCTGATCAAAAGAAACCTAGCTAAGGGGCTCGCTGATCAATATTTGCGAGCTGAAAAAGAAAGACGAAGAAGAGTGGGAAAATTTCAACTCCCACTTTTTCCAAGATTTCCTAGTATCAATCTACATAGTTTGTGTTGAAACGAAGGGGATTTGACATAAGAATAAGAAAACATCTTTACATTTCGGTTTCAAGGATTGAAATATGAAATGCACTTATGAAGTTGTGATATAAGCTAAGAGTCAGAGTTTTGAGTGGGTTGAAAGAAACAACTTCTGAGTAGTTGATTGGAGTTTGAAAATTTGCTTCTAGTTTAGATGGTTTAAGGTTACGCTAGGTAGGAAATCCCCTCAGGGGGATACAACTGTTGTATCTATGGGAATTAGCGCTCCCAGGGGGACTATGTGAGGGCCTGAGCTAAAGGTTTGGTAGGCTTCCTTTTTGTTGAAATAGAATAGGTTCTTGTTTTGTTACGGACCATCTTTTTTCGGTTCACTGCTGTCCTAATTTTTCAGCACCTAC
>JACJUY010000800.1:130886-160792 GCA_014220935.1 Platorchestia sp. MABIK
TGGTAGCTAAAATTAAGATTTGATGAATTTTGAATTCAGAAGATGAATAGGAATTGCTAGTGTCATGAGTGCTGTTGGAAAAAGGGTTAATTTTTTTATGAACGAAGGGAATTGCATTCCAGGGTACAATTTTATAGTTTAGAATTTTTTGGGCTTTTTGCGTTTTTCTCTTTTCATTCTTTTACTCTCGGGGATACCATTATTGTATTTGGGAATTAGCGCTACCTGGGAGAAGGTACCAGGTTCCAAGCTGAAAGTTGGTTAAGCCTTTTTCTTATTGAAATAGAATAGATTTGTGCTTTCTGCCAGACCATATTTTTTGGTTCACTGCTGTCCTTTTCTTCAGCGTCCATAACTTTCCTCATCTTGAATCTTGTTTCATGAATTTCTTTTCGTATTGCAATTTGTATGCGCATGGCGTAGGGACACCTTGTGCATAGATCCCTTGTTTCCTTACCACCGTACGAAATGGTGCTTTCTTTCTTCATGATTTTGGGAACACTTTGATTGGGGTTAGAGAGGCTTAAACTAACTTTTTACGCAATCTAACGGTCTCTTACTTCAGTCGTGATGATTGAATCTTGGTTTATTGAAACGATACATGCCCTAGACAAGTGGTTCCCAACCTTTCAAGCATGGCGACCCATTTTAAAACGAACAATTGGGTCGTGACACCGAACCATAAATTAATATAAATATATTCAATTCAATTCTTATAAAATCTTCATCTTCCGTTCAAAATGAATTGGCGACCTGCCCATGATAATGGCGTTGCGACCCCGAGGTCGGAAACTACTGCCATAGATGCTCTCCGATACAGTAGCTTACATTTCTTGTTTGTGTATCACAAAGGCTGAAACTTTTAAGGCTTAAAGGTGGCCGAAATTTTTCAGGAATCTGATGACGAACCTCGTGAAGAAAAGGACCATTTTGTGGCTCAGCTGTACAAATATATGGAGGAGTGCAACACACCGATCAACAAGGGGCCTACCATTGCAAATAGGGACCTCGATCTCTACAGGCTCTTCAAGGTAAGCTAGCTCGTGCCTTCCACGTCACAACGAGCCTGTGAGTGCGACTGTTCTTGGTCCGCTGTGAAAGGTTTAGGTTAGCATGCGACTTGCTTTTCTAACGAGATTCTCATGAGTGCTTTTTGAATAACCAATTATCAGAATCTAGCTCATGGGGCAATTTAAGGATTGTTGGATCGAAATTAATGAAGTGCTTCGCAAAATTTGGCCGTTCAACATGAAGTGGCCCAAATTTAGTATTAGAATTTAGATACAGCTTGAGAAAGAAATAGTAGTCTCCTGTACATTCGCTCAGAAGTCTTACTGTGTCTGGCCATAATATATCCGTTACATATTCCTCCTTAATCAAATTTTACTCAAGCATCTTCTCGATGAGAATCTGCTCTGGGCGACCATAGGAAGTTTCAATTGGGAAGATTTTTGATCAGATTTCAATTTTATCGGCTGTGTGAGTGTTCAATAGGTTTGCACTAACTTCAGTAATCATCCATGAAGCTACCTCAGTAAAATTTGCTCAAAATGTGTTACCGAGGCCCGATTTTCGAAAGTTTCATTGAGGTATCTCATATTAGTTTCTCTTTTCTTAGATATTTTTTATCTGGGAAATGTTCTCCATGATATGACTATTAAATTATCATAGAGTATTGAGTAGGGCACTGACCTTGATACCAGGTTAAACAAAATTTTACTTGATGTAACGATGTCTATAAGATGTGCGAGACTCGACCAGGCATTGAAGTGTTGTTGATAATGCCTATGTGTGACGGATTTTATGTGTACTGAAATACGGGTGATATTTGTTGATTTATTTTTAAATTAAACTCAAGCGTTTCTTCGTTTTCATCACCGTAAAAATTAATTTGTAGAGATATAACTGACTTGTACTATTTTTGCTTCGGCAGATTGTTCAAAAGTTCGGCGGCTTCAATAAGGTCCTAAACCAGAACCAGTTGAAAGTGGTTGCACACAAGATGAATCTCAGTTCACTGGGGTCACAGGGGCCTAACCTCATCAAATCCGCATACAAAAGGTGAGATATTTTTTGAGCGACTTGTGTGTTCAGAGTTCCATCTTCACTTGTTTTTTATAGCGCCAATTACAAGTGGAATTTTAAATTACTGTATAGTGCTGCAGTCGTCCTGAAACCTTCGGTTTTATTTGGGTGACCAAGACACTAAATGCGCATGCATATCATAAAAATATAATCTACATGTTTTATTTTTTGTTCCAAATCTCCCATGAAAAAGCCTTGGGAGTAGTTGTAGGACATTCTTTTTGAACAATTAAACATACATGTGGTATGTCTCATAAGTATAGCCTGTTTGCCTTTGTGGTAATTAATGTACCTGTATGACTTAGGAAAGAAATAAAAAAGACTTCAGGTCACCGACCCAAAGTGTGGCATCATGATGTCGTATTCCCAGTGTGTGGCCTATTTTAGGGCACAGAGACTCCTAAGATGCAGATTTGTT
Organism: Platorchestia sp. MABIK; assembly: GCA_014220935.1. Lineage (NCBI taxonomy): Eukaryota > Metazoa > Arthropoda > Malacostraca > Amphipoda > Talitridae > Platorchestia > Platorchestia sp. MABIK. The sequence goes on from JACJUY010000800.1 coordinate 133,390, forward strand.
TGAAAATGGTTGTAGTTCAGAGATTCTTTTTTATAATTAGCGTTGTTTAGTGTTTACCAGTCAGAGCCAACTGTCTTTCTTCTTTCACAGTGAATGTGTTGACTCTAGTTTTTAAGTGTGTTGTGATTTACAAAATGAATATATTACAAGAATAAATTCGAATCTAACATGTTCCATGTATTTTTTGTTTCCGAGCAAAAATATTTTTCTAATAATTATATTTATATTTATTGACAAACATTAATATTTTGCCATGACAGTAGCATAAAGGTTGGTGAACTGAGGGACCCCGAATAAAGCTAAGAAATAATTGTTCTGATAATATTTAAATAATAATGACAACATGCGGATATGTTCGGCAGTTGCTAATTTGATATTTGTTGCCTTGCTTTGGTTTTATGAATGTTTGAAATTTTTACTCCTTCAGCATATCTAATAAATTTTTATTCTCTTAATGTTAAGTGATTTTTTACTGAAGGTTGTTACTTTAAGAATGTGATGAAGTGTGAGATAGCATTACCTCTTACTGCCAACAAAGACCATTTGGTTCCTTTTTAAAGCCTTAATGTACTGTAATTTTTTTGCAATTTGTACCGTGATTTATTTTTGAAGTTCAATGTCGAGTGGAAGTTACCTCATCCTGATGTCGGTGACAATATAATGTTTCTACCAATCTAAGAACTGTGACTGTAATGACGGTTATGCGAGTGAAAAAAATATTCAGGCCGTGAAAATTATTTTGTCGTTGAATGCTTTTTCAGTCAGTAAAAGTAATTTAGTGGGTTACAAGTTATTTGAACTGTGAGTGGTTTAGAATGAAGTGACGTCTGGTGTGCAGGTACTTGCACAGTTTTGAGGACTTCTACCGGAAGTTGGGATGTACGATGGTGAGCAGCCCCCGTCGCATGGCCAGGTCTCGGCCACGCTCCGGCGGCCGCTCCCTCATACGTGACTGCGACAGGGTGGACAAAAGTCCTCACTCTGCTCATGGCCTTGGTGAGTGGGCAGTTATTTAGTTGTACATTTGTTTGTTCATTTATTTATATATTTATTTGGTTATTGATTTATTTTTCATTTATTTATTACGAGTTCTTAGGTACTTCAAGTGTGGGCTCCTATGCATACAATATAGATTAACCCTAGACCATGAACCCCGAGGGATCTTCGCGTAATGATAAATCAATGTGACTGTTAATTTTATTTCAAAATTTTGAGTCTGGATGTGCTCTTTTATCATTTTTCTTGAATGTGTTACCCTGGACACATGCTAATTTCAAGTTGACTTAGCAATATAATGAAATGACAGCGACGGTTGAAGTCTTCAAAGCGGACACTGGCTACAGCATTGTTGCCTTGTTTACGCTCAAAAAAAAATAGATTACCTCAGATAGGCATCAGCAAACAACAGAATTACTAAACCGCGGGGGGACAAAATATATAGAAAATAATCCAGACCTCCTCGATTTTCCGAATAAAATTTAATTCGCGTGTTTTTACTTCGTCAATTAAAAGACGTTCGAGGCAGAGTGCTTGGAGATTAAACACTTTACGAAGGGTATTTTCAGAAACTATGATCGAAGGTGCACCACACTGAAACATCAAGTTGAGTAACTTCTCTGTGCCCATGTCAAGATTACAAAGTATTGAGTTTCCAGTAACGTATAATTCCACAACTTCGATGTAAGGAGAATTTCACGAGATTGAAATTACCTTGAAAGGTTATAGTTTATTTGAAGAACAGTAAGCATTAAACGTTCTCTGATGGCAGCACGAATAAAACTTCACAAGTATAACACATAGGCGTGTGAACGACAAGGTCATTCATTGCCCCGTTTGGCACACTTTTTTTCCAGTGCGATCCTGTGAAATGTATCTCAGGGTTGCTTGACGGTTCAAGCTATGATGTGGCGCTAGTGCTTGAACCTCAGCATGTGGATTGACCCGTTAGTCAGTTATGTACAGGCAGTTGCGCTGACCAGCCTATGGTCAGCGCGAATTTGGTTGTAAATTTGATTACACAAATTTGGTTGTAACGAAATTTGTGTGTGTAGGTGCATCGGGAGGCGGCAGCCCTGTTCGCTCGGGTTCAGCAGGCCCCTCTCCTACGCGGCCTGCAACCGGCTTCGCGTCTGGAGACCCGCAGCCACAGCAGCAGCAGCAGGCAGCAGCACCCCCTCCTGAGGTGCCCAACATTGCTGGTCAGTCCCTAGCTTGAGCCTGTCTTGCTTTGCTGTGTCTTACCTTGTCTCTGCTCATCAAGTTATTTGCTTGGCTGTGTCTCATGTTAATTATATTATGTATCTTCTCTTCAGGTATTTTGTATGGGTTATTTGCTTGGCTGTATCTTACGGTAATCTTATCTTGTATCTCCTCTTCAGGCCATTTCTTCTCTTCTGGTTATTTTATATGGGTTATTTGCTTAGCTGTGTCTCATGGTTATATGATCATGAAGCTAAATCTCATATTAGGTCATCTAATATGGGTGGGAAGCTATACTATCTTGAAATTATTTTTAAATAGCTTAAACTTTAGTTGTCGTGCTGTATTGCGAAAACTTTTGTCTAGATGCTGTGTTATTTGAAGTGCTTCAAACTCCAGTCTACTTTTATGATAAATGAAACCCTATAAATGATCAACATTTTCCTAGGTAACATTCGTATTGATGTTCAAGGGACAATAATTCGAGGCGGCAATGGCACGACGAGGAGCGGCGCAACCAAAGGCCGCCCGCCCGGCCGCCGCGCGCCCGCCAAAGCAGTTGCCAAGAAAGCTGCTCTTGATACTGCTGATGATGACGATGATGGGGATGATGAGCAGGAGGATGATGACGAGCCGGCTCCTGTAGCTGCCCCTCCTGCCAAGGATTTAAGAACTTATAGGTAACATTTTGTGTACAGCCATGGCGCTGATGCCTTGGTCTTGGGAAAATAGCGTTAAACATTGTGTAGTGTTCTTGCTGGTCAAAAGGAGACGAGAGAGAGGAGGTAAAACTATTATTTATTATTTTAGAGTAATTTAGCGTTGTCTTACTTTGAGGAGTCGTTAATCTTTTACTCGAATAGATAATTAGTGAATAGGGTTTTAAAAGTCTTAGCATGCTTTTCTAAGGTGTGAAGTTATATCACTTGTATTCAAATTTTTCACGCTCATTGTACTCAGGTCAACAAGTATTATGTATGGCGTCAAATCCGGTGTGCTGTGCGCGAAGTTCTCTTGACTGTAGTGAATCTCTCGACCATTGTGAAATGTAGAGGGACAGTAATACTCAGTAATGCTAAGGTACAGTCCTGCTAAGATAGTGCTGAGCAGGATTGTTTGGTGTGCCTGTAATCTGTAAATGCGCTAATTTTGCCCTTCTCTGAATAATGAGTGGCCAAATATATGAATTTTGATTGGGAAAGTATTGCAGCTCTATAAACGTAAAGCAGGTGCATTTATCATAGCATAGGGTGTGGGAAGAGTCGTGCCTTTGTACTGAGTTATCGTGCTCTGCAATTACTTTGCCATAAATTGGCTACTCTCGAATATTAGGCGCCATGAGCAATGCACTGTTTTCCAGTGATGTTCTGCTATGAGGAATTCTTGACTCACCTAGGTACAACAGTTGCGCCACAGTGTTTGAACACTGATCAATACTACTCTTTCTCCAACAAATCACGGATTTTTCGTAAGGGTTTCAGAAACAGCACACTGATTTTTTTTAATCTGATCGATTAACTTGAAAACATCTGACTGTTCTTTATAGCTTCTGTAAGGATTGAGCATTTCTGTTTCCTTTCTCTCTATGTCCTCAAAAAGTGACAGTTTATTTCATGTTTTGGCTTGATGTGTGTAGTTTTATTTCAGTCATGTTACACCTTTGAATCAATTCTGCTTTGTTAGAATTCCCTGATAGTTAACTGCTATTCATTTTATTAAAGTTTTGAGTGAATACATCATTTCTCCTATTTTTTCAAATTCATTCACTTTTATATTTATATCGTGTATTAAAACCAAATTCTGATAAATGATGCCAGCCATATTCTCAGCGCTGTATTACTTATGAACAACATTTATTTTTCTGTAGCCGTGTCACACGTCAAGACGCGGGTCGGTCTCCAGATGGCCCCGCACTTGCTGCTGCTGCTGCCGCTGCGACCAGCAGTGGTCCTACCCCAGCCCCTGAATCGCAGAAGAGTGGAGGTGCTGCTGCAGCAGCAGCAGCAGCAGCAGCAGCAGCAGCAGCAGCTGCTGCTGCTCCGTCGACTGCGCTCGCGTCGCCCCGACAGCGACTCCGCCCGGACTCCGGCACCAGTTCTGCTCGGTGGGTGTAGGCGCGTTTTGTGTGCACTTTTATACTTGAACTCACTTACAATTAGTTTGTACCATGTGAATAACTTTGCTAATGCTTTAATGGAAGTGTTATTGTATTATAAGCCAAGGCCTGAGTTTTTTTCTTTTATTCTAGTTTATCGTAGCCCAGATCCTCGTTTTGAGTTTCTATCTTCTCGGGGTTACATTTTCTCTTCTTTGATGTTCTTCTTTTGGAGGTTAAACTTTATGCAACTGGTGCTCAAAAATTTTCGGTTGAATGATATTTCCAAATATGCGTAATTTTGGTTTGGTTTTTTGTTTTCTCAAAACCTGACGCATTATTATTTGTGATGCCCTTCTAAATTTTTTTAGCTTCATGCAATTTAGTATGCTTCTGTCATCACAATTTTATTACCGGCCCTAAACTTTTTCGTACTACTAGCATTAGTTCTCGGGCTGATTCGTGAACATTGGACAATTTTAAAGCAATAATTTTTCAAAATAAACATCTTGTTGCTTTCACAGGTCTAGCGCAGCAAAAAGCGGGCGAGGAACACCAGCGCGGTCTGAGACTCCCACAGACACGCGTCAAGTGGTGCCCACCGCTGCGACGCAGTCCAAGCAAGAGGTCACTAAAGAACCAGTGGATGCTACCGCTGCCACTGAGGTGCGCACGCGGTCCAGTGCGCGGGGCGAGGCTGCTGACGCTACCACTAAAGACCGCCGACCCAAGCCAGAAGAGACTGACTCCGATGATGACGACGAGTCTGCCGAGGCTGATCAGGACACTAAGAATGTGAGCTGGCAATTTTACTGTATAATTTGTTGAGCTTTCCTTGAAAATGTGTGCCAAACGATAGAAATTTTAGATTGGGTTTTTGAGGTTTGCTGGATGGGAATGGAACTTAATGAGAAAACGTTTTGTCGAATTGTGACTTGAATGTGTTAGTTCGCTCCAGTTGATATTGTTACTCATCTTGGCTACTTTTCAGAATTTTCCTTCATTTTATTCTCAAGCTACAATTATTGAGAACGTTGCATTTGAATTGCAACTGCTATTGTGAAACTAAATAGAGTGGCAACATCAATGAAAGCTTCGAACAATTTTTGTTAAAAATGCTATACAATAAGTTTTGATACTGTAGCACTTCGTTTCTCATTGTGTACTGCATTGAAAGAGGAAAACTTTTCATTTCAGGAAGATTGAATCGTGTATTAAATGTTCACCAAAATTAAAACAAAATTCCCCATGATGTAAAGCTAACTGTGACCTTACGTCCAGTAATAAATGATTTGGGTGTTTCAATATTGTAAACTTTCATGTACACTAATTGTTCATGGTAAAAGATAACCTTGATAGTAAAAAAATAATGCGATTACTATTTTGTTGAACATGAGTGATTGAATTCATAAGAATGAAAAAAATTGTCCTGAATGTCGATCTCATAGTCTTAGACGTAAAATAATTTAAATCTATCCATTTTACTCTTAACATTAATCCCTCCCATCACTAGTTCCTATGTTCGTTTGCTCATATTCCAATACACGTGCGCCCTAACGAGAGTGTTTTCAACTATGTGTCACAAGCTTAGTTATGTTTTCTTAGTTACTTATATTTATTTGCATTTTCAAAATCAAATTAATTAACACAAAGAAAGGAAGGATGTTAATGTGAAGGTATTTTAGCATTTTTTTGTTTTTTTTTGTTCTTTTTAAAACATTTTAAAAGGCCATGGATTCGATGAATGTCATAACTTTATAGAACATCATTGTTTCATTTTCTTTTTCTAGCCTTAAATTGTTCTTGTTTGTTTTGTGTGGCAGTTTTTACTTTCTTATGCTTGTGACTACATTATGACAACACTAGTTTAGGTAGTAAACTTTTTGTACTGTTCCAGCTATGATGAAAATGTTACGGCTACCATTGTACAACAATCCTTTTCATGTCTTTGACTCCTGTGAACTCTTTTGTGACAGTACTATTAGCGTAAGTAGAAAATATCATAAATTTTTTATGGTATTATATTCTCTCCGAGCTCATCATTTGGCATACTTGTTAATGCGTTAGTGTGAAAAATTGTCCCAAATCCCGAATGTCGACCTCATAGTTCTAGACACAAAATTAATCAAATCTGCTCATTTTACTTTTAACATCAATCCTTCATGCTCGTATCACTAGTTCCTATGTTCGGATGCTCACATTTCAAAATAACTACGCACAAACGAGAGGGTTTTCATCAATGCGTCACATGGATTATGTTTTCTTAGTCACTTGTATCTAAATGCGTTACCAAAATCAGACTACTACAACGAAGGAAACGCATTTTTTTCGTGCGTTTCTCCGAATCATTTGTTTTGACAATTAACATGGGTATTACGGTAACCATGTATGAATAGCAATTAAAGATCTCTATGTTAAGGTATTTGAATGTGTTTTTCACTTTTATTCCAATGTAAGTGCGCACTAACGAAAGTTTTTCAACTATTCGTTACAAGGATTATGTTTTCTTAGTTACTTATATTTGAACTCACTGAATCAGGTTATGCAACAAAGGAAACTCATTGTTGTTGTGCTTTTCTGTCAATAATTTTTTTTTGTTTCGACATTTTGCATGGGTATTACGATACTAATGTGTAATCATCAACTAAGGATGTTAATTTTAAGGTATTTTAAAAACCAATGTCCAACATTCCATGTTTGAACTTTTTTGGAAATAAACTTTTTTTTCTTTTTTTTTTCTTTCTTTTTTTCTTGAAGTTATTTTTTGCGAATGACGCTGTATCAGGAATGGCGGTTCAAACAGTGATAAATTGAGAAGCACGGTACTTGAATTTCGAAGAATCAAAAAATATTTCTGGTGTCATGATTGAAGAACTATACTTCTATCTACGAGACTTCACGGAAAAACAAGTCCGACATTTCTTCAAGAATTATTCTCATAAATTGGTTGATTAAGGATCCAAGCCTAAAGATGTTACTCTTTGCATAACTCGATTCTGCATCGCCTTTACTCGACACATCTGCTGTCGGTCCCTGCATAGCCTAGTGTTGTAAACCGGATTGTTCTTTTTACTGTGATGCTGAAGAAAATGCTTTCAAGTTGTCGTTCTCGTAAGATTATTTTTTTTTTTGCTCAATGAGCTGGTTAGAAGACTTTGAAAATAGTGTTCTTGAATATACCTTTCTTTGCCAACCCTTCTGCAGCATTGGCTTTGATCAACAATAGTTCTTAGGTTGCTTTTATTCTGCGAAAATGATTGCGTTACTTTCAGATATACCTAAATGAAAAAATGTTAATTTTTCACATTTGGGAATCTCAGGTATGATTTGAGAACTATTTGACATTTAACTGAGGAAAAATATTTACCTGCATTGCAGTTGTTAGTGTGTGAATGGTTATTTTAGTATTTTGTTTCCAATCGATGAATGGGAATCGTAAGTACATCAGTTTTGACCTCATCTTTCAAAAGCTCTAGTGGATGCAATTATAATACTGTATTTTTAAGTTCGATTTAAGTATCTCAAGTGGACGCAATTTTAATACCATTTTTTAGTTCGATTTTTGTATCTCACGTGGGCGCAATTTTAATACCATTTTTTAGTTCCATTCATGTATGTTGAAAAATTGTTATTGTTCATTACAGCTGCACATCGTCTCACCCAAATTATGTTACTCCAGACACGCTCGAGGTCATCACGGCAGCGGGAGGGCAGCCGGGAGTTGTCAGCTCCTCCTTCCTCCCCTTCCGTGCCCAACACGCGCAAGTCCACGGCTCCGACCTCCTCATCTTCCTCTTCTTCTTCATCATCGTCATCCTCATCTTCGTCTTCTTCATCATCCTCATCATCATCATCAGGATCTCGGAAGAAACCCGCAACGCCACAGGGCAGTACTACCGTGGAGCTTGAGAACGACTCTGACAGTCAGGACGAGTCGTGTCACAGCTCGGCGAGTGGAGGCACCAGCGTGGGCGAGGGCGTGTCCTGTAAGCGAAGAGGAGGGGGCCACTCACGCGGCAGCGGCAGAAGCGGGTGCAGGGGCGGCATCAGCAAGGGCACCAACAACGGAACTCTCGGCAGGTCTCCTGAAGACGGTGAGAAGGTCAAGAAAGGCCGCAAGAAGAGACCTGAAGGCGAGATCATTATGGAGACCGAGCTGCAGGGGTAAGTCATGTCTGTGGTTGACGCTCTTTGCCTCAGTGAGGCATTGGTCTTGTGTTCTGTGTGATTCAAGGCTTAGTTTTATCGGTTGCTTGAATGGTCTCATTTGTGTTCGGTCGGTAATGTTATGGAGAGTCTGTTATTAAATATTAAGCTGATGTAAATTTAGTAAGTATTTCAAATTTTTTTGTGCTTTTTTCATCATTCATGCTTAATAAAATGAGCATTTACGCAGCTTTCTTGCTCTCTCTCAAAGGTAATTCATGCATACTCTTAGATAGCAGCAGTGGCAATAATTTCCACTTAATAAAAAGAAGAACAAAACTAGAGCACAGGTTAGTAGTCTCTATCCAGCATCACTAGAGTGGTTGCGGGCGTTATATTTTTAAGATTTGGTGCTTTATTAAGTTTATCATTATCAACTCCGATGCGCCATGTAGTGCAAATTAATTGTGTAGGAATTAAGGAATTTTTATCGTGGGCTCTGCTTCTCTAAATCCGAACTTCATGAATTGACATCACTTTTTTAGTGCAGAAAAACTGTCTATGTTAAAACTATTTTGTATCATTCATATGTTGAAGTTTGTAGTTCCAGATTCATGATCATTTCGACCGTCATTATGTGACTAATATTTACCTCTTAAATTTTCGCACTTCTTAACGGGATGAAATTTCTGTATTTCCTAATGTTTGGCTATTGGAATGCCTTCGCTTCTTCAGTAATTATTGAACGCTTAATAGCGCGAAGAGCTCTTCTACTGTGTAAAGTATCCCACTTTGATATGTGAATTTCTTTATTAATTTTGGTAAGTTGCCATGAAGCCAGTAATCCATGAATTGACTATAGAGAGAAAGTTCGTGCTCTTTTATTTGTTGTGCCCTGCTGAACTCTTGTTGCTCCAGTACTTGGAGTTTTTAGGCTTCTTTTGTAGGTAGTCCTTTTAACTTTTAATTGCATCAGAAAAATATTGTGCTTTGTATGGAATGGGGGAAATCATCGTTGGTAACTAAAACAAGCTCGAGAGGCTACGCGAAATCCAACCTTAGCTGGATAGTACATGCCGTTTCTTTGATTTTGACTACAGAACGAGCAAAACGGGGATAGCGAACAGCGTTCCTGTCAACGTGGGTGATCGGCTGCTCGTCCTTTACGGTCCCAATGCAAAGCAGTCGAAAGTCACGTATGTGGCAAAGGTGAGAAACTTGAATTTGTTAAAGTCTTTCTTTTTATCTTTGTTCTGTACTGTGTTCCATTGACGTGGGGTGTGAAATAAATGGTCCATAAATAGAAGAATTGTCACAAATAAAGAAGTACTCTTTTGTGATGTTCACACAAGAGCACATTTGCCCGTGTGCCGGTGTTTTAGAAAATGTAAGTCATTTATGGAACGTTTCCCTGTAATATTTCTGACACGTTTTCATCTAGGGCAACTTGGAGTGAAATGGCTTGGTCTCACCCTCACTGTGTCTGACAAAAAATTTGACTGGTTCTATTTTCTTGTTTCTTGTTGCTAAGTTAGTGAAGTTCTTGTATTTCCTTACAGCTTTTACATTACTAACATTTTGTTTAATGAATGCCTTTTGATATCTTGAACAGGAAAAATGGCCAATAGCCTAATATATTCTTTTCAATCCTGATGTTTTCTATTTATGTGAATTTTTTGGTCGACCATCCACGTTAGTGCGAGTAATTGAAAGTTTATTATTCAATAATTTTGTAAAAATTCGGTCAAATCATACAAATAGTCAAGTAACTTGATGATGCTCGTTTCATACGTGAGAATGAAATTGCAACGGCTTAGAATTTTATTTCAATTTTGGATTCAAATACTTTACATTTAGTGGTATTAGCATTTAAGTATTTTCATAGTGTACGATAGTATTTGAATGTATTTTGTTACAAACTTGAACCATCGCATTTCAAAGCAATCACAAAATTCTATTCGGTGGAGAGGAGAGTATAATTCTTAATTCGAACTTTTATCTTCCATTGTTTATTGTTTCCTTCTAGTGGGGGAAACAGGTTTGCCATGCAACGAATCAACCCTGGTGTCGTCCGTTGATCTTCCTATTTATACATCGTCTCACCAAGATGCAGACTCCGGCTTTTGTCCACATGATGTACTCTCCCAACTGAGATTTCCAAATTTAGCACCTTTGTGGTGGTACTTTAATTTAAACGTCACTGAACTTCTGATAATCGCCTTAAGTGCATGGAAACTGGGTTTAAACCTTCTATATAATACTACTACTACTAATAATAATTTCAATATTAATAATCTATCTGTGGGAAACCCGTAAATGTAACAACTTGCGCCATTCACCAGGTACTGGAGATCAGCAGTGAACACTTGCTAAGCACCAACGGTGGCAGCATCAGCAGTAACGGGAACGGATGTAACAACAACGCCAGTATTGCTGACCTGACCAACGTGAACAGCGTAATGTACTTCGTGCACTACCAAGGTTGGAACTCCCGCTATGATGAGTGGATCAGGCGCAACCGCATAGCCAAGAACCTTACTCATGGTCCCAGCAACAACCTTCATAACAATGCAGCCAAAGTCAAGAGTAACATCGTCAACTCGCCATCTAATACCAAAAAAGAATCAGTAAGTGTTTCTAAGATGTATGTGGCATAAAAAAAAGTCGGTCAGTTTTCTCTATCCATTTAATGCGAAACTTAGGGATTAATTGTTACAGGATATTGAATTTTCGCGTGAAGAAACATTTATGATACCGTTGTTTTTGTGTAAAATTGCTAATTGGTACAATTCATTTTGTGGATGACTTCATGATTAAACTCATCAGAGATGATGAGCATTGAGGTATGGTGTTGTCCGAGACGAAAGTTTAATTAGTCACTAAGTAGGATATAAAAGCATTAAGTTCATGAAAGGTGTGATAAAGAAATCTAAAAAACTGTTTTGTACACAGTTGGTATTGTAGAAAATTTTTGGATCTAAGTGACGATGGCGAAATCTTCCTTTAGTTGAGTGTTGTGGGCGAATCTATCACGTAGAGTGTAGATAGTAATAAACAAGACTCACGCATGTCCAACACTTTTAGCTTTCTGATGAACAATGATATTCCTAATGCTTCACCAGTATGTGAGCTTTGCAACAGTTCTGTGCTTGCTGTGGTGCATTTGATTTCAGAGTGCGAAAGCCTTGAAAAGAAACTGTGCGGAGAAAGCCTTGGTTTCGTGGTGGTTTCCTATGTCTTCCTAAATGTCCTAGATCTGTCTTGAAGCTGAAGTGATAGTAAATTACATGAATATGCATTCGACTATAGTTTCCTTTGTAGTGCGTGATTCGCGCCTAAAAACGTTGGTGTATTATTATGACCCGTATTATTAATTTTCTTGTTCAACTTCCAGCCAAATACAACAGTGCAATCACCCCAACAACCACCTCAACAGCAACAGCAGAACAGCAAATTGTCGAGCAGTTCCAGCAAACCGTCGGCCGGTGCTGCAGCCTCGCCTGTTAGCATCTCCAGGCGCTCCAGCCAAATAAAGGCAGCACTGCCGTCATCTTCCAGCCGTTCCAACTCAGCAGAAAGCGAAGTTGATGGGTCATCCGAAGACGCTAATGACTCTAAAGGTACTAGTGATGATTCTAAACCTGTTAATGGGGCTCCAAAAGGGAGTAATGTTGGTTGTAAAATGACTAGTGACGATTCCAAAGCACTTGATGACGGATCCAAAGCAAGTAACGACAGTTCCAATACAACTAACGATGGCTCCAATACAACTAACGACGGCTCCAAAGCAATCAGCGATGGTTCCGAAGCAGCTTGTGATGGGTCTAAAACTTCCAGTGATTGTTCTAAAGTGAGCAATGATGGTTCCAAAGCGAGCAATGAGGCGTCTAAAGCAAATAGAGATGGTTCTAAAACAAGTAATGACAATTCAAAAGGTACTAATGAGACTTCTAAAGCACCCACTGATGGATCGTCTTCGAAGACGAATGCTGAAACACTGGCCAAAACGACCAACGGAGTAGGGACGCGGTCGAAGGCTGGGAGTGACCGACAATCGTCTTTGCCTCCTGAGGACAAAGGAGAAGGACCGCGTGAAGAAGGTGTCAGACGGCGCAGCGCTCGCAGAAATTTGCTCATGCAAAGCATCAGTGCAGGTCGGTACTTACTCCTGTCCCAATTTCAATTACCATTGCAAATGTGATGCATGAACGTCGAAAATGCTCTTTTTGGTTTTAACAATTGATGTTTTTCTAATTCCTCATTTTATTTACTATGATTTTGTAGGATTCTAAAATTATGACAAACAAGACATAATTGTTTGTTAATTTTTTAGTTCATGTTATCAACTATTTGTTGTGTGAACTTTCTAAATTTTTCTTTGATGAACAGGCTTCGGTATTGATGGGATTTGCTTATAGTTTTCTTGAGAGTGCCATTTTCATTTACAGATGATAAAATGAGATCGCATTAAGAAAATTTTAACGTAATGAAATACGGTATACATAGTTTTTAAATGTAGGTTACCTCTATTAGTTCAAGTATCTTCGAAACTTGCTTGGAGTCTTTCAATTGCGCCTACTTGTTTTTCGTACAGTGATCATTACTCTGAAAAGTTATTCTGATGTTCTCAACGGTGTGAGACGAGTTTTAATTTACTTTAATTTTTCATCATAAGGAAAGAAACGAAATTTGCTAAAAACGTATTATGTAGACTCAAATTCAGTACTCTTACGCAATATTTTCTTGCATTTATTGTATTTCCAGGAATTTGTAGGTGTGTTATTTTGGAAGACCGATTTTCAATTGTAGAAAATGTCTGTTTGTTAATCGAATCTGAATGATCGAAATGTCAGCAAAAGCATATTAGGTGGTAGTGCGATATCGTTTTTGCTCTTATCTGTATGATATTAAGAATGCTGAATGGTGGGGGCTTTTAAGGAAATTAGTGATTCAGGAAGAGTATATTACACAACATAATTATATCTATAATTGTAGTTTATTCAGTGAATCACAGATGGCTATTTGCAATTGAATTTAAAAAGTTAAAGAGAAATAAGATAGAACTAAGCAACATTGATTAAAGGGGAGTGTTGAAAAATTAAAGAAAAGGGAATAATCTATAAATGAGTGAGAAAATTCGATAATTTGGATTGCGTCTCGATGCAAATGGATGTAAGAGAAGCTAGTGCCCCATTGAATTGGTAAATAGTTGATGGGCTGGTAGTTTCGAAAGGGATATAATGTGTAAAGAGTCAAATGACCATATTTTTTTATTATACTCATGCATTGTACGGCGCGGAAATTTCATGACAGAGGCGCAGAGAGCTAAATCGTTTTGCCTGAGTTCTGATGTTGAAAACATTCGTTTGGAATGACACTTGATTTCCAAGTATGGTAGCAAGTATTGGTGTTGTGGGAGAGATGTATGAAAGATTGATCATCATCCAAGTGTGATAGATCATAAACTGTCGTGGGAGTTATTAGAAAGAGACGTGAAGGAAAACTTCAGAAGTTGACCAAGGGTCGAGGGTGCCGTAAAACTGGACAGGGATACGTATTAGTGTGAAACGGTAATGTATTTGATAGACTAATTGGAGATAGTGCTACAGTGTTGGGGCTTGGCTGAATAATTGGTGCGTAAACCATGAAGCCGCATCCAAAAGATGTAGGTATGTGGACCTCGTGTCTGTTTATTTGCTTCAATTATCCAACTTGTAAACCTCCTAATATTCAGGACAAAATGCATGGCAAATTCTTTTTTACAGATGATGGTGAATTTGACACAGAAAACTCGGATTCAGAAGACAGCACGCAAGCCACTCGCGGCGCCTCCAGTTCTAGTGCTTCTGTAGAGCCTAATGGGAGCAACTGTGTTTCTCCAGCACCAAACAATTCCCTAAGAAAAGTCGAACCTTCTCTCAAACAAACATCTGAACCAAAAATTAAAGATGAAAAATTTGAAGTCGAGTATAAATTGAATGAAAATCTTAGTCAGTCTTGTGGCAAAGACATCGATTTAAAAGCCATTGAATCAGAGATGAAAGGTCTTGATCGCCCAATTAAAAAAGAGGACGACTTCTCATCTGTGAATACTCCTGCCCATTCGTATGATGGGCCTAGATTGCAACGTATCAATATGGAAAAGAAACAAAATCATATCAAACAGGGAGATGCTTCCCTGAATGTCAAAACTCCTGATGTTCTATCCTTAGTCAGTCCTGTTAAAAAAATGGAGCCTCTAAGCAATCACACGCCAGAGAAAACCGAGATTGTTTCTGGATCAAAGAGCGATTGTTTCGAAGATGATATTTACGAGTTTAAGGAGCCTGAACCTTTTGAAATAGGAGAGATGCGAACGAGAAAAGAAGGCCGAGTTTCCAGGGGTAGTTTACCGTCTCCACAGGACGAGGCTGACTCTGACAGTAAAAGACGAACTCGGGTTAAGAAAGAAGGAGACTCAGATGTGACTGACAGTGACTCTGAGTCGTCCAGTCTTACTCCCAAAAAGCTCTGGGACAAAGAGGTGCGACGGGACACTCCCGTCAAACGTATTTTAAAAACGCCTGTCAAGAAAGAAGAGGTCGTCGAGAGTTGCGATGCCACGCCGCCCAAGTCAGATAAAACTGAGCCTGTGGTCAGTTCACCGGTCAGTGGTTCAAATGCTTGTGGCGGTGGCACAGAAGTTGCCCCAGGGCCAGTGGTGGGCTCTATTCGAGGTCTTTCCATCACGCCAAACTTGACAGCGGGAGTTTTCAGAAAGATTCCAGTTCCCAAAAAGGATAGTGGGCTACCCAAGGCTTTGCATCCCATCAATGCTACAGACATTAAAGTGGTTAAGGTCGATGCTAATGCTGCTGGTTCACCTTTGAGCAAATTGTCTCAGGGAGAAGTCGTGGGAAAAGTGACCAGTATTGCAAGGCCCAAACTTGACTTGAATAACAGCTGTCACAATGCGAGCGGCGTAAATTCTGTTAGCCATCGTCCTGTAACCGGTTCTCACATCATGGCTCAAGTATTACCGCCCAAGCAGTCCCGTGCTCTCGCTAAATCAAGTATAAACAAAGACGCAGCGTCTTTGAACTCGAAAGGACCTCCTCCAACTGCAGGTTCTGAAAGTTTTTCTGGGGGGAAAATCGGCGCGTTTTCAACGCCGGTATCTGCTACTGGAGCTGAAACTGCAGCAGCTTCTAATTCTACTCTCGTTCCAGGAGAGCCACCTCCTTGTGCTACCTTGAAAAACATCGATAAAGACGATCCCAAAGCGATGTCCTTCCTTAAAAGACAGCAACATATTTTTCCGCATCTCTTGAGTCGACCCGGTGGCCTTGAAGGAAATGCATCAGAATCTCCCGTTCTTGATGCTAGCAAGCAAACTGATATTTCTGATGAAGCTAGCAAAAATGGTAAGCTCTTACCAGCTGTTTATCCTGACCTCAAAATGGTAGGTAATGTATCTCCTCTTGCATCTAACCTCAATAGTGAAGGGAACGCGGTAACCTCTGACCCTCCAGCCGTAGAATGTGAAAACCCTCAATCACCAGGTACTTTTCATTCCTCTGCTGTCAGCGTTTCTAGCTCAGGCGAGGAGGATAAATCCCCGGTTGCTCCCTCCTCTACCCAACTGTCCGTTGGTGAAAGCATAGAATCTGTCATTCAAAAAGCGAGACTTGAATTTCCTCTAAACCTGTCCACTGAAAGAGCGAACTCTGATACTCCGAATTCAACTGAAAAGAAAAAGAAAAGTTATAGCCGTGGGAAGAAAAGAGATATGAGCGACGGTACCACGAATGCTTTTGGTGCTGACAGCAATACTCCAATTAAGAAGCTGAAAGTTGAAGAGAATCAGAACTCTAATCTTAAGAGTCCGAAGACCGAATCAACGGGTAAGAAGCCTGTCGGAAAAAGAAAAGGCGAGGACGATCACTCTGATGTAGATGACCCTTCTGGTTGTGACGAATCTTCAGTTATGAGTGGAGACACTCCACGGTCTTTGCGGAAGAAAGCGCGATTGTTTTCTTCCCCTGCTCGACGAGACGACACTCTTGGTTTAGCCACAGACTCAGAAAAGGAGGAAGAAGATGACGAAGAAATGGATGGAGGTAATTCAATTCAAAATGATCCTTGTGATAGTACTGACACCAATGAAGGGGAGACGGGAGTTGGAGAACTGTTGTGCGACGAAACTATCCCTCCTGGCAGCCCCGTAAACCAAGATCAATTAATGAACGAGTCTGAATTGGCGATGGCAGAAGCCCAGCAATATTCGGATTTGGTGCCGGTCGGGCAGGGATCGTCGTACACAAAGAGGCATCAACATAGACATCTTTCGAATTACGTGAACACCTCTTCTTTAGTTGCTACACGGGAGAACCATAATTTCGTGCGACAAGCTTGTTATCAACCATCCTCTGGTCAGCTACCGTTTACTGGTTCTGAACAAGTATCTGTGACTGGTAGATGGAGTATTGGATCTGACTCATCTCGTTCCAACAGGGTACATGAAAGACTAGCAGATGAAGACGACGATGCAGTGTTGCTTCAAAGTCAGTCGAACTCACTTCACAACAACTCGTATTCCCAGAGTAAAAACCGCCTTGTTGACAATCACAGTGCAGACGCTGTCTCTTTATTAAATAATCATGGTGGTGATTTTGGTGGGGTTGCAGTAGAAGGAGGCAGTAACTCTCACTTGAGATTGCCGTTAACTGTGGCTTCCAAGTACAAAGCAGGTGCTCTTACTTCAGTGGGTGGGGGTGCCGGTAACCAACGACATTCTTCTAGATCTTGTAGCCCACGGCGGCCTCCTTCCGAATCTCAAACCGGCGATACCAGCCGGATAGCGAGCTCGGATTCTTCTAAAAAGCTAGCTCCAGACGCTCCTGTTAATCTGCAGCTTTCATCTCTTCATCAGTCTCACAATTCGTTGCCTTCAACTCCAGAATCTCTTTGTTCGACCATTACGGATTCTCCTAGAAGGTAAGCCTTGCATCTGGGTTTCATTCTTATAGTTTTTGTAGGGAACAAGGTGTGCCTCATCGACTGTGCTTGAGTGCCTTTACTTATTTGTTTTTATATTCTTTTTAGAGGTCAATGTTTCATATTGACGAAATTTTGGACATTTTTATTTTAGGGAGTGCATAATGACTTATTTAATTGCTCTAGACCAGGGGTTCTCAGTCTGGTGTGCTAGCACTCACTGAGAGTGCGAGAAAAGTTCAGGCAAATAATAGGAGATTGTTTATGGCTATATGTTGGCATTTTGATATCAGGGGGTGCGAGGCTCGAATTAAATTTCTTTAGAGGTGCGGAGCGAAAAAAAAAGGTTGAGAACCCCTGCTCTAGACGTTAAAACTAGATCATTAGATGAATGTGAAAGTCATCTATTACTAAATAAATTGAACATTTCCACAAAATGAAAAATTTTCTGCGCAAACTTCGTAAACTAAAATTGAGCTGAACGTCTTGTGAATGTTAAGAGAACAACCTAGATACAAATCTGCGGTCATTTGTAGAAGGTCGCAAGCTTAAGATTAACCCCTTCCCCAACAATTTTTTTGTTAAAAACGTTTCTTTTTCAGACTAATTTTTTTATTTTGGTTCTATAAAGTATTTTTGATGCTGGTTATGAAAACAGTTTGTTATTATTGTTTCTTCCTATTTTTGTGGTTAACTTTTTATTTTGAAAATACCTTTGTCGGCAAAAACGAGTCACCCCCTCCTCCTCCTCCTCCTCACTTGCCGAGAAATAGTCATTGTCTGATAAACTGGCAGAGTTATCAGAAGTATTCAAGCTTCTGAGGGAAGGTTCATATTCACTATCTTCCGTTGAACTAGACATTTGGGGTGTAACACTTGAAAATGCTACAAAAAAATGAATGCAAATGTAAATATAAACACCCATCCGACGACGATGGCTGTTGGAGCAAGTCTAGTAACAATGTCCTTGAAATCCCACAGCTCTACCCTATTGCCTCTGCCAGGTGTACGATTTGACGAGAATACTCGTTTCACACGTAGAATGGCGTACAAAGGCTTAAAATCGACGAGTATATACGTACGTAGCTGGTTTTTGAAGGTCAAGTTTTAGACGAGGATACTCGTCGACGACTGAAAAAAGAACATTTTGTGAAGACGAATATACACGTTTCTGCCGGGGAAGGGGGTTAATTGACAATTTTTCGAAGTATTCAGGATCAGTCTATGAAAAAGGCACCTATTATGTCTTCAAAACATTTTGTAAAATTTTGAATATGCTATTCAGCAAACTTGAACATCGTGAACATAGTAATGAGCTATAGGCATCGATATTTATCTTGAAGCAATTTCCTTGCAGCCAAAATTAACAAAATATATTTCTGTTCCTGTGCAGAGAGGAAGAATTTTCTAAAGTTGTCAGCGATGACAGCAGTTCGAAGTCAGGAGCCGCTACACCCGAAGGAGACACGGAAAGCCAGTCACCTTCTTCCGTCCCCGAAGCTCAATCTTTCGTTAGTGCTTTCGAGGATGACTCGTCTAGCACTCAAGACAGTACCAGCGGTGGTCCAAATAGAACAGCCAGAAGTAGCGGTGTTTCTAGTGACACGAACCAAACTGGTGGACGAGGCAGAAGGAAAAACGCATCGAAGCGAGTCAGCGCCAAGCACACAAATCCTGGTGTTAACAAGTCACCATCTGCTGGTGATGTGACGAACGATTCGGACGACTTCAAGTCAGCAGTAGCTGCTGGGGGTAGTGATTCTATTTTTGACACTTCTTCAACCGCGAGATCGAATCGCAACCCTAGTAAAGCTGACAACTCGGGTGAATCTTCTGCGACGAGCGGCAACAATTCGAATCGTACATCTACGAATACGGCAGCAATGTCAGAAAATAGCGTTAGTTCTTCGGCTAATGCAAGCCACGCTTCGGCCTCTTCCTCGTCAGGTGCTGGTAGTAGCAACAACGAAGAAGGCGGTGATGATTGTGGCGAAGGGGGTGGGAGTGGTCGTAGGCTTAAACGCACCCCTCGATCTGCTCCGTTGCAAGTCGATGATGACAATGACGACAGCAACCAGAGCAGACCGTCTACAAGCAGCGGCAAGAAAAACTCGGACTCGAGAGATAAAAGTGGGCGGACGAACGAAGGAGATGGCTCTGCAACTGCGTCTAAAAAGAGCAAAAAGAAAGGATCTATCAGGTCCCATCCTTATAGACGTGAGTTGAATTTGTTGTATTTCTAGTTTTGATCGTCAAGATTGCCTTCTTTGTATGCTTTTTCCCATAATACATACTTAGCCAATCTATAAATTATATCTTCAACGTATCACGTGTATTTTATTTGCTAATTCTAAACCAAATGTGTACCGTTTTGATCATGTGCCATTCAAATTGTTTCCCTGTGTAATTTCACCAATTTTTGCTGTTTACAGAGTACCGCAACGAGTATTACGGTGTTGGATCTCCACCTCCTCTGGAAGGAACGTTTGCTGGCCATTCTCATCCTATCGGACGTTTCAATTTCCTTCAGGACTTGGGTATGTTCAAATTTCACTCTCTTACTCAGTCAAGATAACGATCTCCAGATGCGCATTAGCTTTCAGTCGTGCAAACCCTTGTATCATTCAGGTCGCCCGAAACAAGCAGGTGACCGTTCTCACTGAGTTGATTCAAATTGCTGTTGTAATTGAGTAGAGCTGCACAAATTATCGTCTGTGAGGATGGAAGAAAGAGGGCTCAGTGTTGCCCGCAAGTGTGGTCGCTGCAGCGAAATCGTCATTTTGACTTTCGTTTGACCATTGTAGTTAAACAAATGGTTTACAAACCTTCACGTCTATCATATATCATTGTTCGATGGCCTACGCAGCTTACCCTGCATAGTCAATAGCTACAAACTTTGCCTGATTATCGAAAGCAAACGATGAAAGAAAGCTTTTTTATAAATTATTGCTCTTCATAAAAATAGGTGTTACATGCGTCATTGCAGTGCTAAGCCAAACGAAGTTCACTTTATGTACAAATATTTCACTTTTCCTATTGAGGAACTCTGCATATTCTCGTGCTGTTACTTTTTCAGTGAACTTCCTTGACGTTTTTGCTATCATGCCAGTAATTTATTTGAACAACTCGTACCAAACGGAATTTTGTTGTTTTACCACTTTTTATAATCATTAGGTAATATACTCTTGTGCCACAAAATCTGAGTTTTTCAAACAATGCACACTGTTCACACCCTTGGTGTTAATTTTGAAGTTTTAAACTTCGATCTTTACTCCTGAAAATTTTTCACTAATACTTCAGCATGCTTTGTGAACTACTATTGTATGTTTTTGATGTCCTGTTCGTTACAGGAGGCTTGAACCAGCAGCAACGCATAACAGAGGTGCTCCGTCGGATTGCAGACATCAGGAAGGTGTACACTGATTGCAAGTCCAGCGTTGCTTCCATGGAAAAGAAGAAAAAGAAAATCCGGAAACGTGATCGTAAGTATCGTGTGTGCGAATCTTGAGTTTGCTCTGTTTTAATACGAAATGTCGTAAGTATCGTGAATATCAGTTTTGAATTTGCTGTTTTTAATGCGAAAAGGCGTGATTTCTCTGACTTTATAGGCTAAATTTGTCACGGTATTGTATTTCAAGCAATGGACTGTCACACGTGACACGTATGACGCATTTCAACATCAAAGACGTTTTCACCACGGAAATGTTTGTATGAATTACGATCCATGTTTCCAATGATTTCCTTCCAACGTGAACTAAATATATACATCATTTTTCTGAAACATCACAATTTTGTCAAACAAACTTCAAATGAATCGAGAATTATTTCGCTATGTATTCGTAATCTTTCGCTTTGTAATCACGTATTCTGCGTGGAAAGCTCAGATTGTCTAATTAGTCGTTAGTGAGTCAAAGAAAGTTTAAGTTAAGCAGGAAGAGGTCTACAGAGTTTCTTACTTGCGTTGTATAACTAGCAAACTGTAGGTTGAGTGATGCTTCGTCGTGGGACTGAGCCCTGCTATTTTGGATTAGCCAAGTCCTTTTGACATTTTTTTTACGCTCCTGATTTTCTATCTGAGAACGAGTGTGTGTAATTTTATCGTCATGACAAAAAATAAGTAAAGGATCTCATTTTTTAATGCCGAACATATTAGTGCGTAGCCTTTTGTAGGGGATTCAAAAAATGGTTATGGACAGTATTTTGAAAATTCTGTTGAATGAAACCTCTCGCTTGTTCTCTAAATTCAAGTCGAAGAATATTTTCTTTTGCTGCACTCACGAATTTAATACTAAACCTAGCAGGTTATTACCGGTAAAGATGACGTACCATCAATTACGTCAGCAGAACTGTGTAGTGGCCACAGCTTTAGGTACGTAGCTTGATGTGAAAGGAGCAATACAGTAGTTAGTAGTAACACTTTTTCTACTCTTGGTGAAACATAATGTAATGGAATTCGATGTACTAATTAAATTATTAAAATTGCAAGTAATTTAAATTACAATTATTGCATTGAAAATAAAATCGTACTTCAATATGATCTTTCAACAACCGAGCAAAGACCACAAGAAGAGTTTGTTTGCACCATACTGTGTGTGAAATGGGCTCATGTGGTCATCGAGTCTTGAAACACTCAGGGGATATTTTCTTCGTGGCTAACTGTCGTAAACTGGCTCTCCTTGCATCAGATTTCTCTTCATTATCGTTTTTTACTACTTGTTACCTTCATTAGCTTATTTAGGTTCTTACATCAACTTCCTCATAGTTTTTAGTTTGCATTAATTGATGCCCTCATGTCTGTCAGATAGATCGCGAATTTCATTCTGTATTCTTCTTGCAGTTCTATCTGGCAACACTCATCTTCTTGTGTTATTTGCTCTTCTGTATCGTTTTCTACCAGTTGAGAGAGCTTTTTTATGTCTCGCAGTCTTACTTGTTCAGTTTTTCGAAATTCTTTGTGTCCTCATCTGTCAAGTGATCGCTTGGCTTCTAAGGGTTATCTGTTACGTACTGGTCTTACTTTTCAAAAAGGTCCATTTTTTCTGAGTTTTGCTTATGTGACGTATGGCTAGTAGCAAAACGGAAAAATTTGAAAAAGAAGATACTCCCATAGATGTTAATCAATTGCCTCTAAATTCTTAAATATCACTGTCTCCTCAAGGGGATACAACTATTGTATCCATGAGAATTAGCGCTCCTAGGGGGAAAAGCGAGGGCCCGAGCTCAGAGTTAGGTAGGCCTTCTTTTTGTTTAAATAGAAAGTTTCTTTTTGTTACATTAAAGACCCCCTTTTTTCGGTTCACTGCTGTTCTGTTTTTCAGCACCTCTGACTTTCTTTCTCAACTTTTACCTTATTTCATGAACTTCTTTCTCAACTTACTGTTTCTATGCCCCTTCTGCATAGATTCCTCATTCTCTTATCTCCATACTAAATGGTTCCTTCCTCTATTCGATACACTTTTTTTTTGTAGCGTATAATCTTACTATCACTGTGCGACAGCAACAAATGTACAGTGTATCACGAAAAGCGCATTTGTGTGTTACGTATCAATCACAACACAAAAAGCATCGAAATTTGTTGAGCTATAATATGTTCTCGTAGTGTAAACAAAACAAACTTCCTCATCCTCGATCAAGTGATGGTTTTCGAACGTCGAAATGGCCTTTAGAGCGTCTGGAAATATAGTGGCAATTATTCAAGTCATGCAAAATTTGACCGTGTTTTGATTGATTTTGATTGTAGTCTTAATTTATGTCCGTCTTCCAACCTTCTAAAAGAAATTTTCGAATTTTTTTAAAGCATCTCGGTGCCATAGCGCTTTCAACGAAGTCACCGTTTCTTTATTATTTCATTTTCAGGAGCACAGTAATCTATGCAGACTTTCGAAATTAAGTCACTATTTTATTTTTTCTATTCATGCCTCAAGTCTTCAAATTCAGAGGGAATAAGTTTTGAGAATGCGATTGGAAGTTCTATATATTTGTAACAATGCCTGTAAATGGTATTTGATTTCTTCAATGAACTTTCCAAGATTAACCACGTAACCCCAGAATTAGAAAACATACGATTATCTCGGGTTGGGTACAACTTCTATATTATCGCTCCCACGAGGAAGATGTTAAGTCCCAATCTGAAGGTTAGGGAGGCCGTCCTTTCGTTGGAGTAGTGGTTTTTTATTTTGGCGACGGGTCATCTTTCGGTTCTGTTTTTACGTACCTATACTTTCTTTTTCAACTTCATATTGTATTTTAACTTCTTTCAATCTTTTTTTTGCATGGTGTTGGGACGGCACCCATTGCCATTGCCATCTTCTCTTGGAGCACCTTTACTTTTGTTAACACTTTGACTGCGACTACTAAATATTAAGTTCAATGTCAAACTCAAATTTAAAGTCAGTTGTAGTGAACTATTTTGAAAATACCAAACATGAACTGGATCGTGCCTTCATTTAGCTTTGATTAAGTATTTAGGAAAATTGAATTTGAGTCTACTGGTTGGTCAGCAGCATTATGAAAATTACCTCCGTGTACCTCCAGTGGCGCACGTTGCAGTCAAAGTGTTAAGAAGGCTCAAACTAACACCTAACGTGTGAAATTCATTCGATGACTGTACTTATCAACTGTAACTAGTTCTTATTCATCTTTTATTTCATTAAAAAATGTCAGGATTAGAAAAGGAGAATAGGAGCTTGATAATCAAAGACTTACATGCATTTTTTAGCTCTCCAAGGAAAAAAAATATGAAGTTCCAAGGTAAGACTTGGGTAGACCTTCTTTTGTTTTTTTACGGATCATCTTTTTCGGTTCACTGCAGCCTTCCTTTTCACTATTTATTACTTTGTTTTTATTTTAACATTTATCTTTTTTCAAAAACTTGCATCACGATTTACTTTACCTATGAGCAGGGAATCTTGTTTGGAAACACACCTTGTGCATGGATTCCAAGTCTCTTTAACTTCATACTAAATGGTGCCTTCATCCTTCCTCTTTTTGGAGCGCCTTTGTTGTGTATGAGGAGGCTTAAATTGACACACAATTTAATCTACATCCGTTTCCAATTTTGTATACTAAATACTAGGACTTATGGGAGCTAGAGCTACAGGGACTTCAGACGAGAAATTAAAATATCTTTGAGGTGAAAGAATTACGAATGAATAAATAAAATTTATCTTTTCAGGTGAGAACAAAGCAGACGAAGGAAGCTAACACGGCTGCGTTTTGGCGTGAAACAAACCCTTCACATTCATGGGACAAATCAAGTGCAATCATTGGACTGACTGAGTTTCCAGGTTTGGGTATCAGATTAAAACCGCGTGACTTTTCTGAAGCCAACCTAAGGAGCCTGTACTAGTAAATGCGTGGTCGAGCTAATTTGGTATTTTAAAATCAATTCAAGTTGTTTCTGTCTAATTGCTTAATATAGCATGTTCTCCTATTTTGTTGAAAGAACTCCACCGTGTAAAACTGTGTGTGTAGGAAGTTTCTCCGCTCAATCGAAGATTCCATTGTGCGAGCTTCCGCGTAGCTCTCCTGTCTCAAAAACGGCTGTGAGAAATTTGATTTTACAGTTTATTTAAAAAGTATGCTCTCGCGAGTGTATCTTTTCTTGAGGGGTATCGGAGCAGAAGCACGTGCCGTATGAGCGGCGATACCGATTAACTTAATAATGTGCGTAGTATCCTTCGATAGCTCAGTTGGTTGAGCGGTGGACTGTAGCAGTACACAGCTATCCATTAATGATGTGCACTTAAGGATATTCCTGTCTTGCTGAAAGCCAGTCAAAGTTGTTCACATGGATTTGCAGGGTATACCAAACGGGTGATTGATAAGACCATTTTGGTTTATCGACCTCATCAATTATATTTGAAAGTATGTAACTGGCTGGACTGAGACAGCGTTTCTGGCAAAGCAGTGATGACGAGGCTTTGTGTACAGGCGACCTGGTCACGTTACTGAGGTGCCACTGTGCCTTCATCTCTTTTAATCGGAGTGCAATATGCAAATTTGATCATATTTTACTACGCTGTCTCGATGTCGTCGAAATGTTTTACTGTAAGAGAGATAGCCTCGCGAATGCCAGAGGTTTCACGTTTTCCTTATCAAAGAATAAGAAGTGCTTTGACTCAACAGGCCTGATTAGAATAATTTTTCACGTAATTTATACCTCTTTAAGAATCGTACTTTATGTCTCTCATGCCATGAGCAAAGAATCTAGTGTGTATGTTAAGCTTTGCAGGTGCGCGCGTAGCTGGTAGCTATTGTCAGAACTAATTATTATCCCGAGTCTTGAAGTACAAATGGTGTGACCTTCATTGAGGGTCTGTTTTTATTTTTAGTCACGGGGAAATGATGGGATATCTTCCGCCATTGCTACTGTCCGTATGACTTTTAATTGCCCAAGGGTCCTCCTTATGATAGCACATATTTGTGTCTGTTTTTAAATAAATCCGTTTCAAGGACGGTCTTGATGCAATTGCTTTCGTTGACCTATGTAGTTTTGTTTTTGGAATAACATAAGCTTTGTGTATGATACTGTAATTTAAAATGACTTAATGTTTTGATATTGGTTCTCGAGTTATTTGAATTTGCTCTCTTATTTTTTTTTTTACTAGTTCTCCATACTGGAGAGCATGAATTCCACGTTAAATGCGTCAAATTTTGGTTATTTACTCACTCGGAGGTTGTTGAAATTTTTTATTTCGCTAAAACTTGTCAATGTAAAAATTATTCTATATTAGCGCTTGTGATCCTAAACGGTGTGTATAGAAAGTTTTTGCATTTACATTTAAACTGTTGATTAAAATTGCATGGTTCGAGTACAGGCAGGATTTTTATTTTTGGTGTTGGCAACTTCAGCAGAATTTTATTTCGCGACTTGTGATCATTTCCTCCGTACCACTGTTCAAGGCAGGATCTGCGTCGCTGGAGTATTTGTTTGGGGCAGGGTTTGAAGTTTCTCGGGCTTTTTTCTTGAGAAATTTTCTCGTCGACAAAATAGCCTTTTACTCTGCTGCGTGGTCTCGGTGTTCGCGTGTTTACGAGTCTGCCTAATTTATTGTTAAGAGCATTTCCGATTTTTTCTCAGAAGTATGCATTCGAGCGATCAATGGTGCTTCCGGTTGCTGTATAAATGCAATCTCGGGGAACCCAAATGCGTTGTTCTCAACGAACTCGTAATTGTTGGATTGTCTAATCTCATCTCGTATGCTTGGAGGTAAGCTTGAGAGCTTCTTTGTCATATCGTGTTCATTTGTTGCTTATTTGTATATATGAAAATCTGTTGCGATAAATCTCGTTTGTAAATATAGAAAGTTTCTTCTGTAGAACAACCCTCTTGTTATTTTTTACGGTGTATTTTAGAAGCTTTTGAGCTCAAATTGGTATTCTAATTTCATGTTTTGGTATTTATGGATCTCAGATTTATGTTATTCATTTTGAGGTAATGTTACTGATATCTTTTTCTTTGGCAAACGTTCAAATGAGCTCTTGAATTCTTATTTGCGATCAGTATGGCATGAATTTTATTTAAGAATTTAGTTTTTTCTCAAGACTGTTTTGGGTATTGTCAGTGTAAGGAACTTAATTTTCTGCCACTGTAGAGCGTAAGCTTATTGGTTTAATCGCGATCGTTTGTCGTTTCAACACTGAAGGTAATTGAACACTTTATTGTTTCATTATTAGAATTCACGTATGTAGTGGCAATGGAAGTGCCTTCGTCTAATGACGGCAACATTCCGTCTATCCTGTTCCATACGCGCCATGATCCGTATTCTTCTTCAGATAAGTATAATTTTTACTCGCCGCATCTTCAACACGTGAAATACGTATGGAGAAACGTTTGATTATGAAAGAGTTAAATAATGAAAAATTGCACTATGCACACAATCTATTCAACGTGTTGAATCTTTAACTGTAACTTCAGTAATGATGTAGCATTATTCTTCCTTGTGTTTATGAGTCATGGAAAGGAAAAAATATGAACAGCCCAGT
>JACJUY010000800.1:162429-188852 GCA_014220935.1 Platorchestia sp. MABIK
GCTAATTTGGTTTGTGAGTTTATCTAAATGAGACCTGGCCTAATATTAACAGGGCGCTTGAGGACTAGACTACGACTTACATGAAACTGCTGAGCATCTGCTTGGTGTCATCCGTAACTCTGCAGTTGGCAAAACTGACGCAGGAGCAGTAAATCGCAACCCACGCACACCATTTCAACTGGAAATAAAACAAACTTAACAGGAAAGGGTTTTCTGACAATGGGAAATCACTACGAGCCTCACTCCACAGAAATCATTTTAGAGACAGAGTAATTCGCTTTTAGAAAATGTGGCGGCAACAGCACCCTCAAATAGCGAAATCTGTGTATAAAGATTGACGAAGGGATAGAAAAGACTTATAAAATTAGGATAAGAGTAGTTGCTCGCACAGTGCATGTTGGGAAAAAACATCAAACCAACAGGGAAACTCACTAGTGAGTGAGCAGAAAATTCACGGAAACTTGTTTTTTAATTGCATTTATTTCGAACAAATGAATATTAGGACTTGGTTTAAAAATTTACACAAATTCAACGAAAACATGCAAGAATTTCATTCTCACTACGTACTTCTTTTCTCCTAATAGGATTTCATTAACCACACTGATCGTCTATCCCACAAAACACACTTCGACGTAAAAATAAACTAAACGGGAAAAACATAGAATATTAAACCTAAAAAATGATTCCAGTGCAATAATTTTGAAATTGTTGAGCCCGCACACACTGGGATCTAAAGGTTAAATTAAAAAAAATTCCTTGACCCGTTTTTCGCTTTTACAGTAATTTTGCTGAAATTCTATATTTATGTACTAAAAATGTGAAAAATAAGGCATAGAATAGTTCACATAATCAGATATGAAATTCCTTTAATAGATTTAGAAATATGAACTTGGCCTTCGTTATTATTTTAGAATCTACCCAGTCATAACCAATAGATCCACTTTCTACCACGATCAAAGCGCAATGGACTTAAATATTGCCCCTGCATTCTAATTCAGTCTTGTGGATGACTTGCTAAACATGCATGCTGCGTGCGTATGGATTTCAATGAAATGATACCACCGTATCATTTTACTAATACAATGGCAGCTACGTAGTTTTTACGTATTATACTATTTTCTCCTCGAGCCTTTTCAACTTTTTGTATCCTAATGCTTCAGCATGGATGATGAATTGTGATAGATTAGTTTATGATTTTAGCCTCTCTAGCCAAATATAAATGAGACCCGAAGGGAAGAAGGAGGCACCATGAATAACGGAATTGATTGATTGATTGATTATAAGTTAGTTTTAGCCCCCTTACCACAACAAAGATGTTCAAAGAGAGGAAGCATGAAAGCACCATTTAGTATCGAGTTAAAGGAACAAGAAATCTTTGCACAAAGTGTGTTCCTGCACAGGATCCCATGTGCATAGAAACATTAAGTTAAGAAGGAAGGTTAGGAAACAAGACAAAAGTTGAAGAAGTAGCAGGTGCTGAAAAACAGGACAGCAGTGACCCAAAAAAGATGGTCCATAACAAAACAAAAAAAACATTTTATTTCAACAACAAAGCCTTCCTAACTCTCAGCTCAAATCCTGAGAGCACCAATTTCCATAGATACAATAGTTGTATCCCCATGAAGGGATTATCATTATTATATAAGAAAGTTTTAGCCTCCCTTTACCACGGCAAAGATGTTCCAAGAGAGAAAGGATGAAGGCACCATTTAGGATGGAGTTGAGGAACGCAGAATCTATGGACAAGGTGCATAGAAAAAGTAAGCTAAGAAATAAGGCCATGAAACAAGAAAAAGTTGAAGAAGAAAGTACTAGGTGCTGAAAAACAGGACATCAGTGAACCGAAAAAAGATGGTCTATAACAAAACAAAAAACCTACTCTTTTTTAAAAAAGAAAGCCTACCTAACCTTTGGCTCGGACCTTCACATAGTCCCCCTGGGAGCGCTAGATACAATATTTGTATTCCCCTGAAGGGCCCTATGAAGGGAATCACAGAATTAAAGGAACAGGGAATTTATAAATGAGGGTGTTCTCATATAAGATTCCTAACACTTTAAAACCAAAAGATTGAAAATAGTCTATGCAACACTAATAAAATTTAAGAAGAAAGTAACACGTGCAGCAGTAAATAAAAAAATGAGGATCCAAAAATATTCATTTCAACAAAAGACCCAACCTAACCATCAGCTCTGGACCTCTCATCTTCCCCTGGAAGAGCTAACTCTCATATGGCTTTATCCCCAAGAGGGAACATGGACTGTGATACTTCCAAAGTGTCTGCAAGTAAACGTTCATTTTTTAGTTGGCTTTTTTCCATGCAAAACGCATGATGTTCTACTATAGTGAAATACAGAAAAATCCACGATTTTTCTTGGCGCATACACAAATCAGATGAGCTCGCACCTTATGACTGTCGCAATACAGATCTTGCCTGATACTAGTACAGTATTGTGGATATGATCACAGATTAGATGCTCGTTCAAGCCTCCCTAACAACAAAAAAGGTGTTCCAAAAAGGAAGCATGAAGATACCATTCAGCATAGAGTTAAAGGAACCTATGCACATGGTGTGTTTACACATAAGATCCCATGCACAAAGAAACTGTCATTGAAGAATGAAGTTAATGACATTATATAGAAGGTAAAAAAATGAATAGGTGCTGAAAAACGGGACACCAGTAAACTGAAGAAATATGGACCCTCAAAAAAAAAAAAAATTTTGTATTTCAACAAAAAGAAAGCCTACCTGACCCTAAGCTCAAGACCTTAAATTTTTCTTCTTGGTGTGCTCATGCCCACAGATATAGTAGTTGCATTCATCTGAGGGGGCTCACTACCAGGAATATGTACATGGCTATAAAATTAGGAGGACCTCAGCACCTTGTGAGAACTTATTAAGCAGATCAGCCAGTACCGTATGACAGACTGGAGACTAAGTGCCTAAATACTGCGCTAGATCAAAACGTGCTGCTTGAGAGCTTTAGAAAATTGTGATGGAGTGAGAAGAGTTCTATAGCCATAACAATGGAGTCATGGAAAATTTAGAGGTCCATCGTGAATTTGGTAGACTTAAGATGAAGCTTCCGTAAATACAAGGTTAAGGGTGACACACAGCCTTTTCTCTTAAAATTACAATTACTCCATATTAATATTAAATGAATTTCTAAAGACTTTATTAACAAAATCACAAACTGTAAACTTAATGAATCTGTGTTATACTTTGGGGCAAGCTCAAGATATCCAACTTTTAATTCTTCATGGGACACGTAAAAGTAACACAGCCATGTGAAATGGATGCAAGGATCTCATGGGTCAAGTGCACTGAGAGACTTCCTTTGTTTGTACAGAGCAGATTCAGCAGTTTCAAGAACTGCCTGGTATGATAGGGGCTCCGATAATTGGAAAAGTTGGACAACATAGAGCATTGTAATACTACATCAATGGATCTGGCATATGCACAATAAAGCACTCAGATTGCAGGGGGGAGCAAAAAGCTCTGGTGCTTACAGTGCCAGATTACAGACCAAGTCAAATAACCCATGGTCTGCTTTAGAGACAAAGGTTTATGTTTGACATTCATTTTTCAGTTTGGATCAAATAAACGCATATTAAATATGCACAGCTGGAGATCGTCTTCATGTAGGTACTATCACATAATTTTCAAGAGTGAAAATGTACAAATGCAACCAACTTTAAAGCATCTAGTATCATCTTTCCAGTCTTTGGGCAAAAATTAAACATGTATGTTCATGTTATTTGTATGTACCATCTAAGAATAGTGTTTTTGGGATGGCCCTCAGTGCTAGTGGAAATACTCGTACATGGCAGTAGTGCTTTCTATACTGACAGTGTGTGTTAATATGAGTAATGGCAGAAATATGACTCCTGACCATCTGTACAGTTCATTCAAGAGATTGTGTGTGATGGGATGAGATGAAAATACATAATCATGTAGATGAAGTTAACAAGAAATATCATACAGCAGGCAGCTTGCAATGCTTTAAATGGTTCAAAACAAAGAGCAACACACATGGGATGTAGTTATCCGTTCTCCAGTTGTAAAGAATGGAGCAAACATTTCCCAAGTTGGTTTAAAATTTGCTTCCAAGATAAGTGTTCATGAAGTGTGCCAGGAATTCACATGTGCCACCTAAAAGAAGCTTCTTTATGATTCCTTAACACCAAGTCATGTCACAAGCTTTGAAGGTCACAAAATACAAATTATGGGCACTGAAACGCAAATCCACTCAAAATGACAAATTATTCCTGCAAAAGCACCTCCAAGGAAGATAGAACTATTGTACCTCTGAGAATTAGCACTCACATGGGAGAAAAGGTGAAGTCTCATGCAGGAGATTAGGTAGGCTTCTTTTGTTGAAATAGAATAGGTATTTTGTTTTGTTAGGGAGTGTTTTTTTGGTTCACTGATGTTGCTTTCTTCAGCACATGTTACTTTTGTGTTCAACTTTAATCATGTTTCATACCCATTCTTCTAACTTACTATTTCAATGTGCAGGGGATCTTTTATAGGAACACACCTTGAGCATAAATTCTGTGTTCCCTTAACTCTATCTTAAATAGTACATTCATCCATCCTCTCTTTGAACACTTTTTTTGTGGTCTGAGAAGCTGAAACTAACTTATAATCAAATCCTGAAAGAGCATTTAGAGCACTTCACATTTGCCTAAAGCCCCTTTGACAAGGAGATAAGCAATTACCCAGCTCTTAACAGGAGAAAGATTATTTTATGAAGTAACTCACAAATGAAGTAAATGAGTCTGATTGGCTGCTACCTGGTCACAAAACAGGAATACTTGCATGGCTCTAAGATGGAAGAATTGGTGGCCTCATGTGAAGAAAGAATTTTCACTGTAGCCATATCAATGTATACAGCTGTGCAAAAACAGAATCCACCAAGTTGTGAAGCATTTCTTAAGGATTCCATCACCACCTTGAGCTACAGAGGTCAAGTATGAATCATTATTTGGTCCTCCACAGGAGTAATTTATGCATTGCACAATTCAAAATCATAGACTGCTGGTGCAAAGATTTGATTTGGTCTCAATGATTGAGCCACTAACAGATGCAAGATGAGCTCCTAAACAGGGTGTCCACAAAAAATATACCCAATGCCCAATATATGGATACATGACATAAAAACCATTCAACAGTTTAATTCTGATATATGGTTCCAGTATCATACATAGTACATACATGGGTCAATGGATGCATTTTCTGTAGACACCCCATATAACAGCTCTGGAGCAATGCAAACAGGAAAGCCAAAGCAAAGCCCTTGGTTCCTACCCTCATCATGAGTCCACACATGCTGAAGATCATGCCCAGCATGTTCATGTAGTCAGGTGTAGGGTCCTCCACAGGTGCATTTGGGCTGCCTGCTACTGGTGCTTGGTATCTGAAACAAATTTGTATAAATAAAAAATTATCTGCTTTGGCTTTTTACACCAGATTAAAAAATTTCTGGTAATTATTTCTAAACTTCAAACACAACACAAAGGACATTTGTAGATATCAGAATAAAAGATTAGTTTTGTACAAAATTAACAAAAAATTGACTAAAAACCCAGTAATCCTACTTTAAAGACATTTTCAAGTACCATTGCAAAAAAACATTATTGCACATATGGAAGGAACACAAATAAATAAAACAATACTTTTTTAGAAAAAAAAATAGCTGTGTTGCAAAATTGAGCAATCAGAGTGTAATTACTTTAATTTATTTTTATTTCCAGTTGAAGCAGTATGAGTGGTCTACCTACTATTGTTGCTTTGTTTTTTCACAGTTGATATATAACATTTTGTTAAATTAAATTCTCTTCCACAACAATCAGACGAAAGAAAATTTATGCATCACCTCAGTTTGTTTTAAATAGGGAAGCAAACTTCAACTTGTATAATTTTTAAAACTTGACAAAAACCAATGTTTGTTTAAATGTAAATAATATCTGAGGCGCACACACACACATTCACACAATAGTTTTGCAAGTAATAGCCACTGCCTAGCTGGAGTTTATACCCTGATGTTCAACTAACGAACTACATACATCAAACATGTGTAGCTTTGGCAATTATTTCGGCAATCATTTTTTTTAACTCTTTATTAGGACGCCGCATTGTATCCAAGCTTTTTCAGAAAATTTTTTGATGATTTTAACCAATTAAAATGACATATAGATAGACATGAAATATCCAGTCAGACATTTTCACAAATGTTTCAGCACCAAGACCTAAACTAAAGGTTAATTTAAAATTATTGCACTATCTTTCACTCTAGGAAAAAACTTGTCCAAGGGTGCTTGACAGGCATATTTTCTTAGATAACTTCAGAAAAAAATGCTAGAAGCAAGCTCAATAATAGAATAAATGTAGGTATTTTAACAATAATTACCCAAATTCAATTTATATGAGTGCAATATAGTCTTACCTCGGTACTCGACCATAATCCGTTCTGAGATGGTGGTCGAGCACCGATTTGTTCGAACACCAAAACCAATTTTCCTAGAGCTTGAGCAACACAAAAAAGTTCAAATCTGGGCAGAAATACTCAAACAAACTGCGTACGTCTTACATCGCTGGTGGTCCGAGTTGAACTGACGCTTACCCGCTGGCCGAGAAGGGCCGAGAAGCGCGTTTGGGTCGACTCGGCTAGTCGAGTACCGAAAATCTGTTTGAGGTCCGCTGCATTTTTTACTCAAATTTTTTGGTCGAGCACCGATTAGGTCGAGTGTAGAGGCGGTCGAGTACCAAGGTACGACTGTATATATATATAGTTAAAGAGATCCTTATAACTTAATTATCATTATTTGTATCTAATTGTCTTTTCATATAGTTGATTAGGTCATAAATGTTCCATCTTAATGTTCACTTGGACTATCAACTTTGTATTAAATATTTGATGAAATTAAATTAAAGTGAGGTGACAAAACTAACTAGATAATTGACTGTCCCCAAATTAATTCCATAGTAGACCTCTTACTTAACCTGACAATTAGATTAGATAGTTTGAACATCCCTAACCAAAACAATGGTGTTTCAAAGAGAAAAAGAGGTGAGCATCATTTAGTATGGAATTAATGGAATGTAAAATCTATGCACAAGATAAGTTTCCACACAAAATCCCTTCCACATATAAAACTATCAAGTTAGAAAGTAATTTTATAAAACAAAATAAATGTCACAAAAGAAAGTAGTACGTGCTTTGAAGGCAACAGCAGTGGATCAAAAAAGATGGTTTCAAACATAACAAAAATTTATCCTTTTTTAACATATATAAGGCTTACCTAACTTTTTGCTTGGGACCTCACATTTGTCATCTGAGAGCATAAATTTTTATAGATGCAACAATTGTATACCTCTAATAGAATCTAACCAACTATACAGACACTCAACTATGCATAAAAATTAAGGAAATTTAATGTCAAACAATTTATAGGAATAATACGTTGGATTTCATTTAGGAAAACACTTTGAAAAAAATTGATGAAAAATGTTACAGCTGTACTACACTCAAACACTAAAAATGTGTTATGACATTACTAGAAATAAAAAATTTTTACTAATGAAATTATTATAACATACTAAAAATGAATTTGAATTTACTTATGGCTTTTACCTAATGGGAAAGTTTGGTATTTGTTTACCACAGAACACAAATCAATTATCCAATTTTTGTTGCTTGTATAATGGTAATGAGATTGAAATAAACAACTTTTCTTCCATGCACTTTCCATGGTAAATGAGTATTTAACAAGTTATAGTGGTAGGTTAATTTCCTCAATTCTAGTCTTTCAAGTGGAAAAAATTGTTACACTCCCATAGAATCTCTGTTCCAACAATTCTAGAGTGTTCAAATGATTGTTAGGTTATCATTATAATTATTCAAGCAAAAAATATATGAAAATTGATTAGTATCCTGTCATAAACATTTACTGAGAGTTCAAACACACCTAACATTTTGAAAACTATCCATAGCTAAATTTGAGCAGTAAGAAGCATAAACAGTTTAGCTATAAAGCAAAAAAATGCATCTATTTTTTATGAACTGATTTTAAACATTATGAATTACCAGTAGGATAAACCAAATATTGATTCCTTAGAAATAGCTTGTTTTCCCTCATTATATGTATCACAATTTAAAAATTTAATATTTCTACTTCAGTGTTATATGCTCTCAATTACTTTTCTTGTATGGGCACATATGGCTGACATCTTCTCATAGTTTGGTTGGAGAATGGCAGAGAAGGATTAGAAACAAAAATCCTAAACATTAGAGAATAATAATTTAGGCAGTTTACATAAAAAACACTATTTTAATATCAAAAACCATCAATTATACTTTAGAAGCAAAAAACCAATGATAATTAAACTAAAGGCCATGAAGATATATTTACAAAAATAACAGTAATACTAGAAAAAAATGATGCTAACTAATCAGTGTTAACTTTTAACATGTGCATATAGCCTATTGATAAATATAAATTAAATTTGAAATGAGGCATTGATGTATTAGATTCTGAAAAATTTCATTAATAATTATTCACAATATAACCTACTAAAAACTTCAATTTTTTACAATCAAATTTTTATGAAATGAATTTCCAACATTTCTTCGTAGGTCATGATTGGAAGTAAAAAATTTTCTGTTAGTAAAATATAAAAACATCTCAAAATGCAAATCTGAGTTTGGTCAATATTGATTTTAGGCCTTTCACGGAAATTAAAAATTCCATTCCAAAGAATCACTAAAGGAACACATTTAGAAATGTTTTACACAAATGACATTCTGCTCGCTCATGCGTTATTTTTGAGTTATTCAACTTTGAAGGGATAAGAACGTCGGATATAAAAGTGAAGGAATGGACACGTAAATATGCTGTAATACGATATTAACGTAACGATGGGTGAGGTTAGTGTAGGTTATGTTAGGTTAGTTAAATAAACTAACCTAAAATAACATAAATCAACCTAAAATAGCATACCTTAACTTACCATAACCGAAGGTGTTAATTTCCCGCCAAGAAGTGGGCGTGTCCCGCCAGAAAATTAGGTGTCACCCAACAATCCGGCTACTAAGCAACCGACTATATAATGTTATTCCTATGTGCACGTAATTATTGTTACATCTCAAAAATAACGCATCAGCGAGCAGAATGTCATTCATGTAAAACGTTTTTAAATGTGTTCCTTCAGTGATTCTTTGGAACGGAATTTCTAATTTCCATGAAAGGCCAAAAATCAATATTGACCCTGATTATTTAAGAAAATCTAATTTTTATTAATTTTAAGTTGTTCTCTTCTAATCTCTTAGCCATGGTGTATTTTCTGTATTTCAATTCGCTTTTATAGGTGTAGACAATGGCTTGAGCTTAAAGCCGAAATGTTTACTTATTGAAATAATTCCACTTCTACAAATTATGTTAGGTAAAATGTACAAATAATGTAACATAACGTATATTCATACCTTACTATTCTGTCCGATCTTTTGACCTCAGAGGGACTATTGGAGAACATTTTGAAAAATAATCTCAAGCTCGACCAAAACAATAGAAATGCAGATAATACTTCGGTACCTAACAAGTGCCCCAACTGATTTATCCGGTAATGACCACTCTCAAGTGAAATAGTGCCATTTGTGGCTGTTTTCTTTATCGTCCACTCCTGACTGACGTACGAAAAATTATTTTACTTCAGAGATATGTATTTGCTTGAATCAGTATGAAGAATTAATGCAAGGATTTAATCCAAATAAAAACCTCTACTCATAGTGTAACAGGAGTACAATACCGTTAAAATTACTCAAAGGAAAATAGAACTTTTTGATGTATTTGTTGAATTGCAATATTGTCCCGAACCTCAAAACTTCATTTATTGCCCTGAAAATTCTCGTAGGAACATTTATGTACTAATTCTTTAATTTTTTTGATTCAATTTTCTACAGTTGGAAAAATTATAATTTTTCTAGAAAAATTGTTCTCTGAAATGGCTCACTTAAGAAACAACTGCCTAACTTTTACAGTAGTCTTCATTTTATCTCACGATTATTTTCTCCAAAAAGAAAATTAGTCATATACATATAATAGGTAATATTGTCTCGGCAGATTTAGAATACTTCAAACTAGATTCTGTACAAAATCAAACAGTCAGGCTTGTAGCTTTGTTCTCACTCATTTTTTATGCTCACTTATTTTTTAATTCTTAACCTGACTCGGAATTGGAGTCAACTGACACTTGGTTGCTCGCTCTCATTTTCTGGAACCTAAAAATAAAATTGCTTCAATCAAATACTCATTTTAGATGATCAAAACGAGTTTTTTTGTGTCCATGAATATAAATGCAATGCCAGTTTAGTTTTTTCATTGTGACCAATCGAGTCTAATCAAATGGTTCTGATCACCTGTTTTTCAATTTATCATAAAACGAAGCTCGTTGTGAGTTTTTTCATTTGTGTAAAATAATCCAGGTAAATCACTCAGAGGTCTTGAAAATCTCATCCTCAAAAAAAGCTTTACTGTATCTTGCAAAGCACTATTCCTATGTATATTGATCCGCTTTAATCTTTAAGTAAATATTCGTTTTTCCTTTGTATTGTATTTTTGAAGACAGAATTTTCCTACAACGTAGGATACGTTCAACACAACGAATTCCACACATTAAGAATCTTCCATTTCCTATTGTTTCGTGGAAAACTCATGCGCAGCTATTTCAGTTTCAACTCTATTGAATACATACAGGGTTATACGCTCATCGATACCCCAGTTTTTCTCTTAAATCAATTTTTACACCGTTCACTTAGCGCAGCTATCGAGAATATGCTGTCAGTTATTCACGTAAATGATTTTTTGATATTTTCCTATGTTGTTCATAATTCCCATCGCTCAAAACAGTTCTTTGCTATTCACACAAGAGTAGTTACTAAAATAGATTGGAGTAGACGTTTAGGGGGTTAATTTTTCATTTTAGCTATTCAGAGGAAACATGCTGACAAATAAGCTGGACCCAAGCCGTCGGCATGAATATGCTCCAGCCGTCATACAAACTTAATTTGGAATTATGTCGCCAAACATCGTATCCAACCTACATGCGTTTACAATGAAAACCCACATTATCCGTGTTTTATCAAAAACAAGTGAGTAGAGGAAGCTACCGTTAAGGGACGTCAACATACCTATCAATAAATTTCGCACTTCAATCTAGCCACCTCTATCAGTTTGTCAAAAATGGTCAGTTTCAATGGATGATCACAACGACCAAAACGTCGTTCCTCATAACACTGGTCTTCACTAAAACAATTTCTGATTTGTAATGAATACAACCAGAACCAGCGTTTGACATAGATTTGAAATGTAGTAATAGCATGTGTCTTTGTCTTGGTTTTCGAGAACTATTTCGATGCATGGACATCATTTAGAGATGTACACAATTTTCTAGGTAACCACAAAGCAAAAAAGCTACAAGGATTTGGTCAATGCACTGCTAGAAAAATTCAGAACACATGGAAGTCAGATGAATAGAGCTGTGAAGTCAATGCGATTGTTCACGGCACAGTCCGAAAAAAAGTGTCCAGTTTTGTAGAAATTTCAAATGAAGGTTTTTGATGGATGAAAGCGTGAATGGTACTGACCCAGCACATTCCCCAAGAATGGGCTGGGCCATTACTATTCACGCTTTTGTCCATGAAAAAGATTCGGAATTTCTATGTTCAACTTCCAGTTGAACTGTGCCGTGAAGAATCGCATTGACTCAGTAGAGCTGCAGTAACATGGCGTTCTCCGTCATCCAATCGGAGACTGTCATTTTTTTCTAGATAATGCGCATCCACATATACATCGCGTAACTAAATGTGAAGCTTAGATTCTCATGAAATTACTTCTATCCACTTATCTTCAGAAAAACAGATGCATTCAAGAGAATGAGTGAAAAATGAGCTTGAACAGCGTAAGGAACTGGAGGATGACCAAATAGGCTATATTTAAAGAGGGAAATTTTGTGGATTAGAATTGCTCTTAAAATAACGTGAACTACGTTTACGTGAAATAACGTGAACCATCCTGAATACTGACTGCACTGGGAAGACGAGTAGTGATTGCCTTGCAATCTGATAAAAATTGTCTTCCTCACTAACTCATTAATTCGACACTCGTAAGAGCGAAGCAGTAACTTCTATGAAACTAAGGCATTACGTGTACGGACATACTTTACGGAAATATTCTAATGTTTGATTCAAGAGAAATTTTAATTTTTCCACTTACGAGAAAAGATAAGATGCAATGTACTGAAGATGAACATCATATACGAATCAATAACCGGTACTAATATGAAAGAAGTGACAAAATATGTCTGAGGATTCTGGTGTTATTGCTCATACCCGCGTAACTTATGTGTACAATGCACCCGCGCTTATCTGAACAATTTTTCACCAATCAGCATGCCAAAAAGCCTGGAAGAAATACTCTTGTAATGCAGTCATTATCGATTTACAGCGAGGAACAGTAGCGAGTGAAAGTGTTTCTGTGCACTACGCTGTTTGAAATGTTTGCACATTGAGAAATTTCGAAAGTTGAGCAATTTGTTAAAGATAGTAGAGTTAATTTTACAATTAAAAACAAGTTTTACATATTTGACGGCAAAACACCCGAAACACAGATAGGACCCATAATTTTTAAAAACTGAGACAGGAGAATAATTTATTTAAATTTTTCACAGCAATAAAAAAATGATACCAACACAGTAGAAAAAGTAAATTTAATATAAAATTTTCTTAATGGAGTAACACTAGTTTTTATAACCAAATGTGTGTAGAATTATTGATTATTATTGGTCTTACACATTATCCGCGTCATTAATATCACTATACATAATAGTTCCTTAATGTGTTCTCAAAACGATAATTTCCTCAAACTGAACGTTTTCAATAACAGAAATTAAGAGCTTCCACACATGAACCCCTTTGAGTAATGGCATAAGGAATTAGTATAAGAGTAAATATGTCACGCAATAGAAAAAGATATTCATGAAGCTACGGGACAGGAAGTGCTGCACTTCGTAGAGCTTCAGTGTTCAGGGGTGGGTCTTTCCAGTACTTCGAACTTATACTTGATGTTGTCCTCTTCCTGGAGCTCTGTGCTCACGTCAGGGTCTCTGAAACAAAAGATGGAGTTCCTACGATGAACATCTCTTAACCCTTCAGCGTCTGCGTTTTGTACTCAAATTACCGTTATCACAACCACCATTAAACTGGCACCGGCATCATGTAGTCACCGACATCACAACGAGGAAGTGCCTGCCACTCGAAAATGAAGTTTGATGAACACATTAGGGCACAAATTTTACAAGGAATAAAATATATTAGAGCTATTTATGAAAATGGATTTTGAAATCCAATTTGACGGTAAATGTTAAAATGAAATTGTAGTCACGTAGTCCAACGTAACCCTGGTTATTTTGTCTCTTGCTCGGAAAGTTACATCACACACTGCGCATGTAAAGCCAGCGGTCTCCGGAGCATGAGAAGCAGCACTTTTATATTGCATGAAACTGTAGATCTTCACCATAACCAGGGCTGGAGAGCTATAAAACTCAACCCAAGCTGTTTCTACGGATATATTGGTCTCATTTCTTGTTATGATGCTATTAGCTATCTCATCACTGTTGATCATTATGAGTTAAGAACGAGTAGTGAGTCTTGGCTGACACCTAAAAAACTATTATGATTAATGATACGAAGCTTCCTTAATACACATGTCTAATACTCTACGCTGAACAAGTTTGCATTGCTACCAATGATTAAACACGCAAGCGTAGAGATAATGTATGAATTTCTATCCACAAATTTTTGCAATCCTCGATTTGCAAGTTTTGTTCGATATTTTTTTTTAGTGTAGACTCTAATGGGCGATGGAATGGAGATTTCTTTTCCTTCTGAACAAGTCTTTCTAAATTCCAGTAATTTCTCTTAAGTCAAAAAGCTGTAGGATACCACACAAAGATTTGTAGAGGTATAGCTGATTTATTTATGAAAAAAGTACCGCCAAAGAGTTCAAAAACATCTTTAAACAGGTAGTCTTTATATATAAAAGTTAAGCTTTCGAGTACAACACGACTCATCTTCAGTATCTGGAATGAATAACTAGTTTGTACATATAACAGGTGGAATACGAACTAATTTTGGAAAGCTAATAAAATTAAAATTAGAAGAATTTCTAAGATGAAAGACTCAACATTGGTGTGATTTGGTCAATTAATATGCTTTCTAATAGTCTCGCATCCTGCCTATTGTCGTAACCAATGGTCTTAAAGTTATTTTCATAAATTTGGTGATCAATTACAAGGAAGTGTCTCTAATACTGCTTTTTACACTATTGGCAGACACCCCAGTCCATTTGAAAATAGCTTCGCTGTCCAGGCCTTACAGAAAATTCTATACCTCCACCAGTACGGACAGAAATCCCCCCGAGCTCCACTATGCGCGTCACTATCAGAGTGGTCTCACCACAGTACGTTGCACTCGCAAGCATATCGTGCACAAAGCAGCTTCTCCAAAGAACAGGCATCTTGTCAGTCAATTGGAAAACACTACAAGCATTGACTTATCGTAAATAATCTCATTTTAATTTGCAGAGACAAATTAGGGATTAAAGCTCTTCAAAGAGTGATTTCAAAAATCTACATATACGAGCATGTATAACAGGGTTCAATATTTTCTTTGGAACATAAGATTCACAGGTTTTTTTAGTCTGTAATGATTAATTCTTCTACGAAAAATATTCCTAACTAGGTTAAGTGAAATGAATTTTAACAAAAATAAGGACGTAAATATTCTAGCCACGTTTATCCACTTTGATGATACTTTTTATTTTAATTCCATTTCCCGAAAGAAGAATCAATGAATATACATTAATAATAGCGCGAAGAAGATTGCTGATAGAAACTGACATCTGAAAACGCCGCTTCATTGACTCGGGCATGGCATAAAAGAAAATGTGTGCGGAGATAGATGACTCAGTCTAACTCTCTCTGCAGCACTGGTGGCAGTGAAAGTGATGGTGGCCACCGTACACTGAGGGGTTGAAATGCTAGAAGTTCGTCAAACCTTTATCCCTTGAGATAAGTTAGCTGAACTTGAACAATTAACCTAAGTTATGCAGTACATACTACAATTAATATTGTAATCAAAATATTTTATATTAAAAGCAATGAATGTTAAATATAAAATGATGGAAGTTGAAGTTCAGTTCGACTCAGACGCGTTTATTAATGGTAAATCAAATGCATTATGTTAGGAGTGAAAAGCTCAACTTATCTTACCTATCCTACCTCAATCCTGCCGTACTATGATCCCTAAGCGTGAGTGAAATTATAGATCTTTGTTTAGGCCTCCCTAACCGCAACAAAGGCGTTCCAAAGAGAGGATGGATACAGGCACTATTTACTGTGGAGTTAAGGGAACACAGAATCTTGACACAAAGTCTGTTCCCGCACAGGATACCCTTCGTACAGAAACAGAGGGGTTAGGTAAATAAGTTGTGAAATAAGATAAAGGTTGAAGAAAGTTACAGGAGCTGAGAAACAGGACAGCAGTGAACCGAAAAAGATTGTGTTTAGCAAAATAAAAAATATTCTCTATTTCAACAAAAAAAGCCTACCTAACTCTCAGCCCGCAACATTACACTTTCCTCCTGGGAGCTGCGTGATCGCAATTTTATAATTTACGCATCTTAAAAAATCTGCAACAACTACACTCTGATCGTTTCAGTCACCATACTCCACTGCACACACAACTACACTCTGATCGTTTCAGTCACCATACTCCACTACACACACAACAACTACACTCTGATCGTTTCAGTCACCATACTCCACTACACACACAACAACTACACTCATACAGTTTCAGTCACCATACTCCACTACACACACAACAACTACACTCTGACAGTTTCAGTAACCATACTCCACCAGAGACTCACGCGACACAGACGAGGTCGGCAGGCAGAGGAGGCAAGAAAGTATCGCAGTCGAACTCGGCGTGAACGCGCGTCAGGTAGAGGCGGTGGAACGCAGGGTTTGAGAACGCCATCTGAGCATGGAAGAAATTTTGAGTTCTCTCATTGGGATGAAACTGCAATTTATTTTGTCCTTTATTTTAATCTTGTAAAATTCGCGTGCTCACTTAGAGGGAGAAATGAACTCGTGACAGCTTTTTAATCGAGGAAATAAATATTCTAGCAAACTTTTATTTGATTGATGGAACTACTTCGATTTGAAGGCTTCATAGAAAATGAAATAGGTTATTTTCGGTGACCTAAATGACTAAGCGAAAAATAAGATCAGAAATTGCATGGAAGTACATATTTTCAAGTAACATACTAGAGAAACATGCATTTATCTTCATGTTTATCGCAAAAATATCAGACATGCGGCCTAAAATAAAAACTTCTAACAACAGTAAGTCATTACTAAAATTGGCACAAAACTGAGCTCAAGGCTATAATGTTATTTTCTCATACCACTATTCACAGAATGGAGTACAACAAAACAAAGTAAGCAGTAATTGATCATAAGCAGTTGAGGGTCGACGGTTCGATTCCCTGTATGTAATACCAACCCAGTCTTCTCCCCGTTGAGAACAAAAAGAGACCTTAGCTATAACTACCCGTTTGACCCAAGAGCTTGAAATGATTATCTACCGATTCGACTAGGGATAACCGTCATTGCATCTTTAAGTTGGTAAGAAGAGACAAAAATTTACAAGATTTTTCAACTAAGGAATGGAGTTATAGATTAGATAAGTTAGATATTTATTAATTCATCTTTCACCTTCATTAGAATAAAATATCCTCTTTGGAAGCTAAGAACTCGCTAACGTAACATAGAACCAGATTATGAGAACAGAACCAACACAAATCGAAAGAAAGCTCGGCGCTCACCTGGTACAGAGCATGGCCGCCTATGACCCAGAAGGTCTCGA
Source organism: Platorchestia sp. MABIK (assembly GCA_014220935.1). Taxonomy (NCBI): domain Eukaryota; kingdom Metazoa; phylum Arthropoda; class Malacostraca; order Amphipoda; family Talitridae; genus Platorchestia; species Platorchestia sp. MABIK. The sequence goes on from JACJUY010000800.1 coordinate 179,419, forward strand.
CAGCATCTCCCCGATTGGCGAAGTCGTCCACAGCTTCTTGCAGGGAGTGGCATGCGATCGCACCCGCAAACTTGGCGTCTTTGCTGGACATAACGAATATCATGACATGCATTACAGTGAAATGCAGTCCATACTGGGCTTAACATTATGCACGCGTTGCAGTGAATTACAGTTCATACTACAGACATTTAATGTCATTGAAAAGAAACGCAGTCGAAATTCGGGATAGCTAATGTCATTAAAAAAAGGAGTCGATTTTCGAGACATTGAATTTCATTTCAATGAAATACAGGCAACATTCGAGTTCCAACAACTGATGCCACAAAAAATGCAGTCAATAATTGAATTAGACATCATTTAATGCGAGCCTTTACACGAATAAAAATTAAACACCGATATTACTTACATCCAACATTGTATTAAATGAATTACATGGACAATTTTCGTCAGTATAAGTTGAATTTCTCAAAAAAAAGATATCAGGAAACTCAAGGACGATTTTCTTACCCCTGAACTTTTTTGCCGGAGTTGTGGCTCAATGTAGTGGAATGAAAAGAAGTGAAGTAAATCTTTCACAGCAATAATGCAGATGCTGTGCTGCAAATTATTGCAGCACAGCAAAAAGTGTCTAACCACGCTCACACATGAATGTTGCGCAATTCAACCAGGACATTGACTACAACCAAAAAACAATTGCACATACTTAAAACGGAAAAATGAATTTAATGTGATGCAAAATGGGATCTTACTTGGTAGTGAGAACGTAGTTGATGCGGTTGCGCAAGGGCTTCATCTTCGCAGGCATCGAGTCCCAGGTTTTGCGCCCCATGAGCACGGCGTTCTGGCGACCCTCCTGCGACACGCGCTGGGTCATGCGGCCGAAGTACTGCAGCTCCTTCCTGCTCACATCAACGTCCTGAGTTACTCTTTTGTTTCTTTAGATGGTGTCAGCGTCCTAAGTTACGCTTTTGCTTCTTTAGATGGTGTCAGCGTTCAACATCAGCGTCCTAAGTTACGCTTTTGCTTCTTTAGATGGTGTCAGCGTTCAACATCAGCGTCCTAAGTTACGCTTTTGCTTCTTTAGATGGTGTCAGCGTTCTACATCAGCGTCCTAAGTTACGCTTTTGCTTCTTTAGATGGTGTCAGCGTTCTACATCAGCGTCCTAAGTTACGCTTTTGCTTCTTTAGATGGTGTCAGCGTTCTAAGTTACGCTTTTGTTTCTTTAGGTGGTGTCATCTTCCTACACCATCGTCGTAAGTTACTCTCTTGTTTCTTTAGATGGTGTCAGCGTCCTACATCATCGCCGTAAGTTACGCTTTTGCTTCTTTAGATGGTGTCAGCGTCCTACATCATCGCCGTAAGTTACGCTTTTGCTTCTTTAGATGGTGTCAGCGTCCTACATCATCGCCGTAAGTTACGCTTCTGCTTCTTTAGGTGGTGTCAGCGTCCTATGTCATCGTCGTAAGTTACGCTTTTGCTTCTTTAGGTGGTGTCAGTGTCCTACATCATCTTCGTAAGTTACACTTTTGTTTCTTTGGATGGTGTCAGCGTCCTACATCAGCGTCGTAAGCTAAGCTCTTGCTTCTTTAGACGGTGTCAGCGTCCTACATCATCGCCGTAAGTTACGCTTTTGCTTCTTTAGATGGTGTCAGCGTCCTACATCATCGCCGTAAGTTACGCTTATGCTTCTTTAGATGGTGTCAAGGTCCCAGGTTAGGTTTTTGCTTCTTCAGCTTTTTCAGATGTGGTGTGCTTGTGAGCAATTCCACTTCTCTCACGGCCAAAGGAATATCTCAAGAAAAAAATCATAGCCATATGAAACCAAGACATTGACTAGAATAAAAATTAATTGCAAATACGTAAAGACTGAATAATAAATTCGGCGTGATGCATTCGTAGTGAGAACGTTGTTGATGCGGCTAAGCGAGGGCTTCATCTTACGGAATCTCAAGAAAGAAATCACGGCCAAAGGACTATCTCAAGAAAGAAATCATGGCCAAAGTAACAATTAGAGAAATAAAAAATTTATGGATAGTTCACAAGATTGTATACGCGTTGTGAATTCAACTGAATTTCAGCTTCTTGACCAAAGAAAAGAGCTGTCAATATCAGTGTACTGTGACCATATAATCAATTGTAACTACAAATTGATATCATTTTGCTAAATGTGACTCACCGTGAACACTTGAAGCCAATTTGAAAGCAAACCACGGATCATCGAACTCGTATGCTAGAAAATGATCCTTACTGCTAGCAATATTTTACAATTCCATCGTTTCTGAAGACGGAAATTTCAATTTAGAAGCCCGGGTGTGAGTGTGTGTGTTTTCGAGAAAACTTATATCTACCATAAAGGACTGGTGCAGGCTTAAATGCAACCAAAAGCAAGTTAGAGAATATATGTCCGGCTGTTGCTGTTCTTATTACTTTCGTTAAGAACAGTTCATTTTTATATGAAATATATTGCTAAGAAGGTAATATTGGCCTCAGATTTAAGAATGTTGTATTACTGTCATGCAACCCAACTTGTTTATGCAAGGCCATACTACGTTTTCATCGAGAGATTGCCACTAAAAGACAAAGTAAATTTCAAGTTCGAACGGGCACAAAATTTACGATTGCTTGATTTGCACTGCTAACCACACTGCCTTAAAAAGACATGAGCATTTTGACAAGACAAAAAATTACCCCGAGAATAAAGTAAAAATACGAAGACACTCGTGTATGAGGTCGATTCCACAAGGAATTGAAGATGTATGTTAAAATCACATCTACACTGATGTATTTCTAACCGGGAATGAAATACACAATTTTTAACACTCTTCGAAAGTAGGATAACTGAGTACCTGGCTCCGTGCCAGCAGTGCCTGAGGCGCCGAGTTGCCGAACTCGAACAGTCTCAGTTTGCTGCGAGCGCTCGAAATTAGAGTAACCAAGAGCTGCAAAACCTGCCGTCGTTTTTTTTAGCAAGCGGAGGACCTTGTTTTCCCTTGAGTTATTTCAAGGGCGCTACACATCTTGATTTGTAAGGAAGAAATTTTGATTATCAGTTGCAGAGTAAGATGTTTTTCTTTCGTCTCATCAGAATGCAACTATTTTATTTTTCGTTTAACCACGGGCTAATCATAAGTTCATCATTCAACTCAAATTTAGTCATTTGCAGTAAACAATTTTGAAAATAACAAGCATTAACTGGATCGTGCCTTCATTTAGCTTTTATTAATGTATTTATGAAAATTGAATTTGTGTCTACTGGTTGGTCAGCAGCATTATAAAAATTCCTTTCGTGCACAACCGGCGGCTCACGCTCACATTGCGGCTAATGTGTTAAACATCGATCGGCTAAAAATCGGGTAAAACATTTCCACTTGACCCATCATTTAATGAGTTAATTGCAAAAATTTTTCACATTTACGAGCTCTTTTCCGCGGTGCATCTTAAAGTAGCACGTCATGTGATGGTCAGTTAAGAAACCGAAGAACATGGCTCGTACGCGAGTTTCATCGGTCAAATCATGAGTAGAAAAAATACGTGAGAATTTATGCATACCTCCGCAACTTAGAAGCCGTAACTCGGTAAAGATACAAAATTACTGACTAAAGCCTTGTTTAAACTTACGAGATAGCGGAGGCTTAAGGCTGGGAGGAGTTCTGAAAAATGCCTACTTAGTAGAGCTAAAAAATCACCGGCCCACACAGAAGTTGAAGGCGAACATTTTTCAGTTCATAACTACACGTGACAAGAAACTTTTTGCCCAAACACAACAGAAACGCAATTATTTCAGCTGTGCTGCATGGGTTCGTATTTCTCAAATACTTTTTAGAACGCAAGTTTCGTGGACAGTAGTAAAATACACAGGATAAATTAGATTAGAACAGCAATAAAGGGATTCCAAAAAGGAGGAAGGCTTCATTTAGTACGGAATGCAGAATCTATGTACAAGAGATCAGCAAGTTGAGAATGAAGTTCATGAAACACGATAAAAGTTAAAATTGAAAGTAGTAGGTGCTGAAAAACAAGACAGGACAACAGGGAACTGAAAAACGATGGTCCATAACGAAGTAAAAAACTATTCTATTTCAACATAAGGAAGGCCTACTTAACCATAAGCTTGGAACCTCACACATATTTCCCGTAATTCCCATAAATACGCTAGTTGTATTTCCTTGAGAGAATTCACAGGATAGAAAACACAAAATTGGATGTTAAATTTTACTTAAAAAGCAATTGTTTACACTTTATACACCGTTTACAAACGATAGCAAATAGTAAGCATTCTAGGAATAAGAAGTGAGTAATTGAACTGTGTTCTACACATGGACATTATTTGCAACGCGCAAGGAGCACATAATTATTAAAGTGCTTCAACTTCTAGCTATTAGTGTCTTGGTAAAAGAAACGCTGTCAACTACAAATACAATAAATAATGGTATAGGAATATCAATAACCCTCTACATTACCAAAAAAACAGGGAAATATACTAAGAGATAAGAACTGTTCAACAGAAAAGAAAAAATTCAAGGCTACAAAGATCCTCTAGCAATCCAGGCTAGAAAACAACAGGATTGCAGCTACTGTACTTGAGTGTCCTGAAAAATACATCCACCACTAGAATGGGAAACCAATTTAGCTTAATAGTTATTACCGAGTCTCACAAGCAATGCCGATTCTACAGCATGTCTTTTAAAAATCCACAGCAAAAATGCACAAAGCCTAAAAAAAAACCCTTCAATGTCACTCCTGAGGAAAAAGTGGAAGAAGACTGACTGGTTTTCCAAATATACACTATAATGAACTCAACAAAAGTTTCCAGATGAATAAATAGACTTAATATTTATTTAACCTAACTCATTAGAGATTAGCACAACATAATGCCTAATTAAGAGGCATACAAAGAAGCAGTAAGTATTACAGAGCTGTACAAAGCTAGAGATGAGATGCTTAATTGTGCTTGAAACATGCACTGAAACAAACAATATCAAGATCAACGCCACAACTGAAGCAACGCAAGGATGACCAGTAGTAGCATTACATAATGTTCCTACAATTTTGCCATTCAATACAGAGAGGACTCAAAGTTGACCTCACAGGCTCCGACAATTGAGCAACATCAAGGTAAATAAGGAATATCTCTTTTGGCTATACCTTCAATACCTTCAATGAGAGTAATGCTAGAAAAGCTTTATGTTTCAGGTAAAAATTTTTAAATGCAAACATCGATTGGAAGAATTCTAGAAAATAACACAGTTGATACCTGTGAAGTAGAGAGCAAGGTGCAAAGTGTGTAATTTAATAACTCTTTTCCTAAGTACACTTTCTTGAATAATTAATGTGCATTTTGTGTTGAAAAGAAAAACAAAGAGAGAAGGACATTTTCCATCTCAGGCATTAAGTAGGAAATGATTTACAAAAGCATCACCTCTCAGATTTACTCTTAATAGAAATGAGATGCCTGTCTGTTGCTACATGTCACAAGTTAATGCTTTAAACAAAATGCTTCAAAATGTAATTGTATCAGACTACCGATCTATAACATCCAGTTTAGCAACAAATACACACATGAAATATATGTAGTAAAATAGAATAATTATTACACAAACTAAATATGATTTTTACAGGTCAAGAGTATCATTAAAAACAAGCACACCAAATGTCCATTCCATGTGAGACATCAACAGCATTAGTACAAAACAGAATAAAAAAAATGATCACTAATAATGCAATTCAGTAGGTGCTGCTAAAAAGACAACCTACATGATGATCTCTAATACACTTAAAAGAGCACAGAAAATGCAAAAACTAAACATTTTTTTCTGAAACAATGCCGGTGATGCACGCAGGTAAATATTCACTATGGAAGACTAGAAGCATCAAGCATTTATAGTCTTGTAGAGATTTTGTGAGCACAAGTTATGGTGACCAAGTAAACTAATTGCTTTTATGGAACGGTACAGCTCGCAGCCATGAACGTCGGTTACAGCAGTCATTGACGTTTGTGTTATCTGTGCCATCTAATGAGACCACAAATACTTCTTGTTTAGAGTCTCATGACTGAATCACAACTTTGACTCCAATGTTGTGAGACAGACCACACACACAATTTTTGAGTATTATATAATTTTTTGAAACACTTGTCCAAATTTTACTCTCACTGAAAATTTACAACAGCATTCTTTGTATAAATACTAATGTTGTGCTTCTTGCAAATCCAAATTATGAATAAAAGAGCAAAGAAAGTAGCTTTTAAATTTAACATTCCTATTAAGACAGTCTAATAATAAAAGAAGAACGTTTTGACCCGTTAGGTCATTCTCAACTTCTGTCGGTAGAAAATCACAAAATCTAGTAAAATTCAAAGCAAAATGTTTAGACGATGAAGAAAAAAAAAATTGCATCATACTAAAAACTTACAAATACAAGCATTCTTTGTTGAGTACCTCAATATTATGAAAAAGTGGTCAACAAAGCTGAGATATTTCAGCATCACAATGTACGTTAACAAACCCAGCAAATTTCTAACCATGCAAAAAATAAGTGCTAATGATGTTTCAAAACACATGAAATATTTGTATAAATGGGCTTTCACTTATACAATGAGTAAGCAGATCAAAGCTTTGGTAGAAAAATTGTTGATCATTATAATATTTTTGCAAACTTTTTGGCAAACTTTCACTTCATAGGATTTATGTCACAACTATGATGAAAAATATATCAGGTATAGAGGACAAAAAAAAAAAATACTGTTCAACACCCCCACAAGCAGCTAGAGACTAATGATAACAACGCCACAGATCAAAACAGACTGTCAGCCTGTTAGACTAAACATTAAATTACATTTGCCCAATAGCTAAATAATTTTCAATATTCCAGTACTCTTAATAAGATAAAATCAACATACCAATTCAAAGAATTTTAGAACATAACAATGTTGATAAAAATTCCTTCAATTAGATTAATGCATGAAAAAACAGAAAATTTTTAAATTAAATTATCATTGCCTATAGTATGAATTCATATTTGCCAACTGTTAGACGTAGCAGCAGTTGCTTTATGTAACCCACTCCTGCTTTATCAAGACTAAGTTTCATATAAATTCATTTATGTAGCAGAAGTGTAAAAAGTAATAGAAACACATACTAATGTCCTCCTTAAAACATTTTCATTGCTTTTGATGCTGTGTCACTTGCTATGCCAACTAGTGCAGCCATATTAGTGAGGGCAGCCCCTCATATCCTGACCTCAAGAAAATTGGACAAATTGCTTATGTTACTAAAATGGAATAAACTCAAATAACTTTCACTAGGCGATAACTTATACGGGAAAAAACGCCAATAATTTTAAATCAACATTGAAACAATAAACACCTTGAGAGTTCAATCCAATTTTCTAAATTAGCCATGATTTTATTTGGGCTTACATAACTTGGCCAACTCTGCATATTTACTGAAAATGAACAGACCTGAATATGCAACATTCAACATCTATTAATATATATGTACACTTACACAAATCCTCACCCACATGATGAAATCTCAACTAAACTAGCTTTTTGGTTAAGAATAGGCAAAAACCTTTACTATCATAGTTAAATAGTCACTATTGGACAAATTTTTTAAACATACACAATACAAACTCTGTACACTGACACCTCATACATAACAGTTAGTGTAACTAATGGACCTAATTCTCTGGATTTATTTTGTAATCAAAATATCAGAACTGCCACAAATTTGAAAGGTATATGTTTATAAAAGTCAAAAACAAACATGGCAAACCATTATTTCATTGCTAAGCAGATATCAATACATGTAACCAACGATTCACACACGCAAGAGATTAAAATGGCTCGGAGGTAAAATCTCTTCATGCTTGTATATATATGGTGACATCAAAATCAATCATTTTGCTGTTAAAATTGCTCTTCTATTAATTTTGTATTATATTTAAAATTATCACACACTAATGCAACAATAATTTCAGTTAACTTTACAATATTTCATCATCTTTAGGACCAAGTTAATCAAATATGGGTTTATGAAGTTAAACTAGCCATGATATTTGACATATGCTGGTCAGTGTGAAGTTGATCAGATATGCTACACATGTTACAGTCAGTGGAGTGTGTACCCGTACTTGGCAAGAGAAGACTTAAGTACAAAATTTATTTTTACCATAGATGAAAGAGAAAAAATTCTCCACAGCAATTTCATTACTTGAGAAATAGCACTTGAGTCTAAAATGATTTAATTGGACATCAATTTGCTTCACAAATAAATTCATGAAAACTTCATGTGAAATAATGAATGTCAAAGAATTCTTGAACCATAGTTCAAAAAAGTTCAGAATTTACCTTGAATATTTAATCAAGGAAGAGCAAAAATAAAAACCACAAGCTGTTCTTAGACTTGAACACTTTAAAATTTCCTTAGAAATAATTTAAATGATACAATTTTGGTAATTGAAAAATACACATAAAATGCTCAGTCTATTTCAACTAGTGAGACTTGTTTACTAAATAGGAGTAACATTTCAAACTTAAGCTACCTTTTCTCAATACAGCACATTTGCTGTTGAGAGAAATTGATATATTCTGCTTCACCTTAGAGTTAATCATAAACTTCTTAAAATTGGCATGAAGGATAAGTAAATTCATGATATTCTAGTACCAAATGTGAGCATTCATCACCCATCAGGATACATGCCATGAGCAAATTAAATTGCCCCTTCCAAACACATTTTCAAAATTGGTTTTGCATGCCAGTTCATTAAATGCCTATTAGATTAAATAAGAACTATTCAACTTAGCACAGTGCCTGGCAAGATTATACAAATCATTCGCTATTGAAAAACTCTCTCAAGGTGGAAAATGTGTTAAGGATATGACCAGCCTCTTAAATTGTCAAATTTTTAGTTTATGTTACAAATCAATACAGAACTGATTTCTCTCACAAAAAATTCCATGCTTTTACAGCAAAGCACTGAGGCCTTCACATACTGTCAAAAGTGAGGGGATGAGAAGCATTTGAAAGAGCTACAATTTTCATTTCTCTGATGTAAACCTTACTTCTCCAACTTTCAAAATGGAATTTCTCCCTCAATTTTGAACAGAAAAGACAATCTAGACCTATTAATGCTGATATCTTCTGGAACTAAGAGTCTTTTCCTTTATTAATAACTACTTTGATATCCCCAGCAAAAAAGCATAATTGACAGCACACAAATCATAAAAATATCTTGAGCCTATTTTATTTGAATTATCCTGTTATATTTCCAACAAGCACATTATGCTCAATCCAATGGTGAAATTTAGTTTATGTACAGGTCAAATACTCAGAAAAAAAAAACAGTTTGAGACAAACTGGTCTTTTGTTCAGTTACTTACCATTTCCCCATTCCCACGGCACAAATGGAAAATTGTCCCAAGCAAAGCTAC